>JBBPBX010046530.1:0-11803 GCA_038048925.1 Garcialebias charrua | reverse complement strand
GTAGGACAGAAAAATGATCAGACAAATACAGGCTTTAATAAAAATGATAGAAAGCTGAACTCAGAAACTACTCTCAACAAGTGTAAGGTCCTTCAGTTTTAAATAGAAGGGTAGATACGTTGCTCCACTCTATACCCAGATATCATACTTACTTCAGCAATATATCATGTTTACCATTAGCTAACATTTTGAATGCTCAAGATTTTCCTGATAGTTGCAATGAAACTGTTGGAACAGTTGGTAAATCAGAGTTTGAGCTTTGGCCACCAATAAACTATGACAAGTGGTTTTCAAGCCTCCTCTCCTAAGTGAATGTGACACAGGGTTGCACGCCAGGTGGGAAAACATTTCAGACAGGAAGAGAGGGAATAAGAGTCACCTTGCCTGGGGGCAAACTTGTGCAGTCACTGGAGTAACTCAAGATTTCTGCTCAGGACAAGGAGCCAGTGATTCACTTCAGCCTTAGGCCACAAGAGTCTAACACCTTCTGATGGCCATTTGCTATTGGTGGAGAGACACTTTGGCTGTCGGGGTTTGCAGACTGGACTACACATAAACACGTGGCACACATTTGCTGCCAACAAAGACATTTTTTTTGCATTAGTGCACATTAAAAATAGAATTCTTGTCTGAATATTTATCCAATGCCAATAACTTAGAATATATATTTTGTTACATATTTGTAGTTTATCATTTGGTGTCTTGTGTCATAAAGTGGCAGTCATTTTTCTTTCCCAGTTATTTTTCATGACTTGTTACAGCAGCATGGTCAACTGGATCTGAAAGGTGCATATGGTTTGGAGCATTATTTGCACGGTGTAGTAATGTCTGAAATCATTTAGTTATTACACCTTCATTTAATTGATGACATAAGACAACAACATCTAACTGACCAACTCAACAGTTTCAGTGTGAGCTAGGCTTTATTTAATCTTGATTTTATTTCAGTTATTTTACTTTGTAGATTTTGAGGGCGATCCCACACAAAGGCTGAAATCAAAGCTGTTTGTTGAATATTTCACATAAAGCTGGCTGGTGTATGTGTGTCTGTGCAACTCTTCGCTCGTGTGTCAGGTTATTAATTGAGAACATCAATAACAACAGGCCCTGTTTCTCTCCTCTGTTTTGAGGAGAGCATTCATCATGTTAGGTCAGGGCAACCTGGCATGAGAAAATAGGGCAGCTTTGGTCATAGTAAGCAGGGACTTTCTGTACTGGAAATTTACCCTACCGCCTCCAAAGTGACAGAATGTTATGATATCAACCTCACTTCAGTGTGAAATCATTACAGCACCGTCTGCCTGTGGTCACATGCACGGCTGACAAAACTAATCTAGGATTAGACATGTCCTTTGTGTTCCCTGCTTTCCATCCTTGCATATATTTAGAGAGAATGATCGCACAATGAGTATGGAACACACGTAAACTTAAATTTGTACAAATGATTTTAATGTTTTAGATGTAAACATTTGTATAAAGCAGCCCAGTGAATGGACTTTTAAGTATGTATTTATTTATTATGAAATATTGCTCACTTTGTCTGTATTATTGTTTTTTTTTAACTACAATATTTATTATAAAAGTTAATACTTTGACTTTGACTTTGACTTTGAATATTTCTACAAGTACAACACATGACCGCTGCAAATGAATTACCTGTAATCTACTCGTATTACTTTTTTTCCAGCTTATAAATGAATACATGTACAGTACTGGGCAGTCACCAAGCACTTAGCCTATCCTAACACAGTTTTTAAAGATGAAGGAATAAGTTGAATTGTCTCCCTTTCACATAAAGGGAGCAAGCTCCCTATGGAGCCTGCAGGGAGGAGGGAGACAATTCAACTGACTCCTTCATCTTTAAAAACTGTGTTAGGATAGGCTAAGTGCTTGGTGACTGTACAGTACTGTACATTTATCTATTTATTAAAAATATACAGTATATACAGTATTTTTATTTTTTATTGTTTTTTATTTATAAATAGATAAATGTACAGTACTGTACAGTCACCAAGCACTTAGCCTATCCTAACACAGTTTTTAAAGATGAAGGAGTCAGTTGAATTGTCTCCCTCCTCCCTGCAGGCTCCATAGGGAGCTTGCTCCCTTTATGTGAAAGGGAGACAATTCAACTTATTCCTTCATCTTTAAAAACTGTGTTAGGATAGGCTAAGTGCTTGGTGACTGTCCAGTACTGTACATGTATTCATTTATAAAAAAAAAAAAGTAAAAAAAAAAAAAAAAGACTGTTGATTGTCAAGTACAGTTAGGAAACATGACAATATGGAATCAGTTTTTTTTTTCTAACCTATTTTTAAGACTTTTTTTTTTAGTTTAAATTTAACTTGAGTTTAAATTGAGTTTAAGTTTAAAAAAACGTTAAGTGTTTTACACAACATAAATAGCTACACGTAGAGTGGGATAGGGGAGCCTGGAAACAGGTGAAATTGAACATGAAGTTAGGCTCAATGTAGTTTCCTTGGCTTAGAGTTGCTGTGTATCTTCTTCCACATACAGTATAGTGTTTTATTTTCTAGCATCAGCTGGAAAAATAATAATAATACTGTAATAATAGTATTATTACTACTACTACTACTACTACTACTACTACTACTACTACTACTACTACTACTACTACTACTACTACTACTACTACTACTAGTACTACTACTACTACTACTACTACTACTAATAATAATAATAATAATAATATTAATATTAATAATAACTTTCAAAATATACCAAATTGCTAAAGTTTAGATGTGCAACAATAGCATACAGCCCTGAACATTAGTTGCAAATCAAAAACTTTGTTATTTGTTTGTTTTGTTTTTTAAATAAAGGTTTAACATTATGCTCATTCACACTTACTGAATTAAACTTTAAAAAATCTTAAAAATAGGTTAGAAAAAATTAATCTGATTTTCATTGAGGTCAGTTATGTTTCCTAACTGTTCTTGACAGTCCTATTCTCTTATGGGTTTTGTGCAATTGAGCAGAGCTGAACATTATCTTGTTTAGGTCTATGGTAGCCTGGCCCTCGCCTTCCTGCACAGTTCCGCTCAATTCTCATTTCCCTTCACTGCTCAGTCTGGGACTTCTCCCATAGACAAAATTTCTCCGGTAGATTTTTGACCGGACCAATCAGAGAACAGAAGGGGCGGAGTTTTTGGCCCCTAACCCATGCCCCCACCTGTCCCAGCGCAGCCAGCGAGCAGCCGCATGTTCTCATTCAAAGCGATGCAAAGCGATGCAGGACTGTTTTATATGTGACACAAATGTATTAATTTCCCCTTCTTAATCCCTTATCTGGAGTTTTATTTTGTTTTTTCCTCCTCCTCCTCCTCTCTCTCCGCTGAGTGCAAAGAATAAGGAAATGCCTCAAGTTGTCACGAGAAAAAAACTTGGGTTTTACGTTGCTGCCCGAGTCCCTGCATATTTTCTGGTCTTCTCCTGACCAGCGCTACATGGTTTTATTTATTTATTTTTTTACATTTTATTAACATATAAACACAGAATATGCAGGCAGCAAGAGAAAATTCAGCAGGAGGCGGAGCAGATGTTAAGTTCGGCAGAGCACAGAGGGGGAGGGAGCAGAATGCTTTCCCTTGTTCAAAATGTTTCTAAGATCCAATGGTTTTGTTCCTCAGGCAGAGGCCACGCCTCCAGCAAGAATCGTTTCACTATGGAGAAAGTCCAGACCATAGTACGAAGCGGAGTGAAGGAAGGGTCTGGTTTTAACCAGGCTAGGTCTATGGTAATACAACTTTAAATGCATAAACAAAATTGTAAATGGAACTACATAACTTAAAGGAAAAACAAACAAACAAAAAAGTATCAGAATGCAAAGTACAAAATAAGAGTATCGTATATGTTTCACCATTGCCAGTATTTTAATTATTTTAAGCTTCTTTTAAAGACACTAACCAGCCTGTGTGTTGCATCCATGTCACAATATTACGGAGACCTTTTAAATATATGACGAAGTAATGAGATATATTTTCTTACAATAAATATTGTACTAATTCAAAGCTCACAATTATGGAACAGGAGAAACAAAAACCTGAACCACATACAGTATAATGTTATTCCCCTAATGAGTTTCATGTTTCTGTTTGTTTATGTGCAGCGCTGCAAAGGTAATGAAAAATAGATATGTATTTTGGGCTCAGTGCTCATTTTGCACCTAATTACCAAGAGCAACTTAAGAATTAAAGGCTGCGTTAATGACAACAAACCTTGAAGCAGCTTTTAGATGGTATCCTTTTGCCACAGATCTGCAGGGAGTTAATATCCGGGGACGGAGATTTGTGCAAAAGATACTGACCTGATTCACTGCTCAAACCTAAAATGAGCTTTTGAAGCACATTTGTATTTATTTACTTTTATTTTTGTTTTGCAAGGAACAAGCACTTTTTTTTTAACTCTTTACAGTTGTTTCAGTTGGATTTCAGTGTTGGGAAATGGTTCAGGTGTAATAGATGGAGCAACAATAATTTATTTTGACAAACTCATATGCACATTCATATGATTCTGATGGGAATTATTATTATTATTTTGGTAAATATTTGCTTGCATCTTAAAAATGATGCAGCAGAAAAGTGAGTTGGAGTCTTTGCTGTTGTGATTGCAAATGCTTTGTTTCCTATTAAGCTTCAAGGTTTTTGCAAATAGTTTTGTTTGTTCTAAAAGGAAACGCGAGAACTTGAGCACATATAAAACAATCACAAATTTTTTCCCCCCCGAAGCTTAAAAAAAAAAATCAAACATTTTGTTCTCAAACATGTCCTCTTTGTTACCTGGAGAGGGACTTATTACCTGAAAGACAAAGTCAACAACTACATAAAAAAAGAGTTGATTATTCTGATAAAGAAACTTATTAAAGGCAGTTTCATGAGCACTTAATATAAAATGCTACATTTAATATTAAAATGTTTTTAAAGAGATTTGTAAGGTATGCAACCTGGATAACAATAGTATAACAGCTCAGGCAGCACTTAAACCAGTGTCACTTCAGAATTTGTCCTGACTAAACATGACCACAATTGTTCTTGTTGTTGTTTGTTAGTTTTGTTTTTGCTGGATTATCAATAACATCATCATCCAATATCAGTGACAATAGAATCAATATCCTGAAAGACTGCTTAGACTGCAATATATTATGAGTTTAATGTATTAATGTCCTCCATGATGATAAAATATTTGGTCAATCCAGCAAACTGACTGTCCACAACTGATTTAGATGGTAGATGTGACAGGAACAAAAGTGACGAGTGATGCAAGTGTGGGTTTATCACATTTAATATTGTCACTGGAATATTAAACAATAATTTAGCACGTTGCAAGCTTATCTACGTTCATTCAGCCCCAGTTTATGTTTTTACTGGTGTCATGTTGTTATGCATCTGTTACACTTTTTCAACCCTTTATTGTAAATTCCCTGCAGCTTCTTCTGTGGATCAATGCATCCGTTTCATCTAAGACTTGGCTGAAATGACAGTTTATTTCTTAAAACAAAAACGGTGCAAAGTACATTGGGCTTTGTTGTTCAAAATAACTAACGACAGAGACCATGATGATAGGGTTGTCAAACTCCATAGCATGGTTATTCTTTTTTGGAGCACCATGTTGTTGTTTTGTGAGGAATGATGATGTCATCTTCAGCAATAATCACAGCATTGCCCGTCAATGAAAATAATCAAATGGTGAGTTCAGAACATCAGCTCTATTTTGAAGTGAATCTAACAAAATCATTTTATATTTTGGTACACCTTAAGGTGTTTTCTCTTTTATTTAGACACATTTTATTTTAATTATATTTAAATACCCTGTATTCTGAAGTCATCATTTTAATTCTTTATAGTGATTGCTTTCAGTGATTCTGCACAGTTTGACATTGAACTATAGACTCACTTGAAGCCTACAGCTGCGTACACATTGGAAAGTTTAGTGCTATAAATGAGAGTATTCATTAAATGAAGTCATATGTTGAGTCTACTAATGTGGCACCTGTTTCCTGTTCAGGCTGAAAACAGACATTTGGTGGATGTGAGTCATGACTGGGCTTTTCTTCTACAGTATGTAGGTGAAACAGTTTTCCAAGCCAGAATCTTTTACACAAAGGATGCACGAGTTGCACTGCCGTGTTTACATCTCGTATATAATGAAGCGCATCATCACAGCAGCATTTCATTTAATGTGTACCAGCTTCATTTTAGTCTTGACAATGCTGCCTAAGGAGTTTACAGTTACATGTTTAAACCATTAAGTGATAAATAATGAATGTTAAAATGTATAGCTACCATATTTAGGTTGTCATCCACCACGAAGATGCATTTGCATGTATAAAAACATGCACATTTAATATTTTTTACAACGGATTCCCTAATAAATAATAAAAATTTGAATGACTGTGGCATTGTTTCCCTCAAACCTCCGACTGTGCACGCTCTGTGTTGGCATTGCAACTGTTTTTTGGAGAGAAGGAAAAGGATAGCCCTTATTTAGTTCTCACAAACAGATACCATTTTTTCTGGCGTGTAAGTGGCACCATTTTGCATAAATTTGCAAGTACTGCAACTTATACACCAAAGCCACTTATGTATGTTCTTTTTCTTCTTCTCACATTCATAACGCAGTTTTTTACTGACAGCATCTGCAGAAAGGCTGGAGAGCTTGCATCTCCAGAGGATGGATGGCGCCACACTGCCATGCAATGCAGCTGATTTGACCATTAAAAGTGCATTTATTAAGCAAAAGTTAGACTGAGACACACCTTTGCTATAATGTCGAGCTAACAACTACTTGTTTTTAAGCGTTAATCTTGGTAAATTCTTGTTAATGTCCTCCCTTGCACACTTCCGCGGCCGCCACTTGGCAGCCAATCTATTTTTGGCACAACACCGACCCACATTTCCAGGTGGTCAGCGGTGACACATAATAAATGTGACACATCAGCGGTGATGCATAATAGATGTGATTTATATGGCAAAGTGACTTATATATGTATTTCCCCCACTTTATTAGACATTTTTGAACTGATATGACTTACCGGCATATGCAGAAGCGACTTGTATGGCAGAAAATATGGTACACGCTATTATGAACCTGTTTAAAAAGTAGCTCTTAAATCCTCACCCCTCACCCCCGCTTGGCCTACACGTTAACATTGACAACTTTAAAGAAAAGTTAGGTTGTGTGAGGAAGGAGGAAACAAATAACCTAAATTAAGATTTTAATAAAACAGGAAGTCACTAGAGAACAGTTGTTTTATTGCCACGTCAGTCAAATGTGACAAAAGTAGATTTGTTTATTTGACTTTTCTGTGGTTATACAAATATTTTCACACATTCAACTTCTCTTTTTACAATGTGCTGCCTGATAAATAAACTAATTACAAAACGCTCACAAAGAGTGCCAATACAACATCCTCCAAACTTTGCATTAAAGTACCAAAACAAAATTTTTCTGGTAGTGGGCAAGTGAAGTAGCCCACCAACACAAAGTACAACACCGTCTATTTAGCTGTCATGCTTGAAAGCTTGAAAGCCTTTCTCATCTTTTCAAGAGAAGAAATTGCTAGCATTTGTCTTGTGGAGCTTGAACACTTTCAGCTACTATTTCCAGGCCCGAATTGCTTTAATTCATTGAAGAAGAAAAAAAAAAACATAGTTGAAATCTTTGACAGGAAAATAAATGCCTGTAAAGTATAGCAAAGGGAGAATATGGCTGATACAAAAGGTGGATTGAAGCTGAAGATTAGTCTGACAATCTGCCAGAAAGAAATACAAATGTATAACAATTTAAAGAGTAAAGTCTGCCTCTGTACAGGTATTGATAGATGATATGTGGCTCTTTGGAAATATAATCAGGTTAAATGTTATTGCTGTTAATTTGCATGAGATTATAGTTTTCCAAAACAACATCACATTTATCCCTATTGATTATACTTTGTATTAAGCAACTGTAATGTAGTGTTTGTTATATACTGTGTTTCTGAAGGTTTTTGCCAGGGATTCCAATAAACAGGGAGTTGCAGTAGTCGAGCCTGGAGGAGACAAAAGCATGGACGAGCTTCTCAGCATCGGAAAAAGTTAGGGATGGGCGAAGTCTGGAGATGTTTCGAAGATGGAAGAAGCAAGTTTTAAACAGATGCTTAATGTGATTTTCAAATGTAAGATTGGAGTCCATTTTTATTCCAAGAGAATCACAACTATATATAATAATAATAAATAATAAATAAATAATAAGAATAAACACTGCAAAATGTCACATCATGTTGATACTGATCTGTTTCTTGTTGCTGCGTTCATCTGTGACCATCTGCTCATAATGACTCATGTTCGTGCTGCTGTTTATAATGATGTTTTTCTACTACATTAGGGCTTAGTGTATTACTAGCTGATGTCTCTCTTAGTTAATCCTAGATGTTATTATTGTTTTTCTCTTGCATTTGTTGTTGGATGTAACTGGGACCCTGTGTACATAATCTCGTTTTCAACACATGTACTACATGCGGTGCAAATGACAATAAATTCTCTCTGACTCTGACTCTGATATATATATATATATATATATATATATAGTGGTGTAACTGTATGCTAAAATCACATTTCGGTTCGGTTCAACTACAAGGAGGGCTCGGTTCGGTTTATTTTCGGTACAAAAAAAAAGACAAAATAAAGACTTACAAAATGTTTATTTTGAAAATATGCCAAAAATATGTTTGTATTGTATTGTAGTAATAAATAAAAGTGACCCATTTGGATGATATTTTAAATAAACAGCACTCTACAATAAATAAACTATATTAACAATAATAAAAATCTTAATAAATACAATAACAGTCAGAACCAGAACAATAAGCAGCAACAGACTGTTTACAATCTAACTAATCAAGTTTTTGTCCAGTAGCAGCAGTGTGGCTGTATTTGTCCTCATTACTGTACTCACAACCTCTTCTTGGACCTGCTCCTCCAGGTGGGACAGGTCCTGGAAAAGTTCAGAGTTCAGTTCAGTCATCACACACTTCTTAGCTGCAGGTGATCTCTGGTGGATGTCTGTCCCTGAAGAGGAAGGAGACAGCTGGTCCCTCTGTCCCGGACTGAAAATAAAACACAACGAGATAAAAAAACAAGTTAATAAGATTATGATTTTAAATAAAAAAAATATTATTTAGATAATAATAATAAAAGAACAATACCTCTTCTTGAACGGTTGAATCTCTCACTCATCATCATCGTCAGGACTTTAATCAGCTCCAGCGCTTGTTGACAATAATAATAATAATAATAATAATAATAATGAATTCAATTTATAACGCACTTTTCATTAATGAAAATCTCAAAGTGCTACAAAGTGCAACAGAATTAAATGTCAATAAAACAAGTAATAAAACAAGTAAAATCAATAACAGTATCAACTAAGATCAAAAGTAGAATCATGAGGAGGTAGAGTATGCTCGGTTGAAAAGAAAGGTCTTCAAGCCGCTCTTAAAGTCAACCACAGACTGTGGGGCTCTCAGACAGTCAGGAAGAGAGTTCCACAGGTGGGGGGCAGCCACACTGAAAGCCCGGTCTCCCATGGTCCTTAATTTGGTTCTCGGAATGTGAAGGAGATTACTGTTCTGTGACCGCAGCGACCGGGTGGATGAGTATGGAATAAGAATATCCTTCAGATAATCTGGTGAAGCTCCATGTAAGCATTGATGTGTAATGAGAGCAGTTTTGTACTGAATTCTGTAGGCGACAGGAAGCCAATGAAGGTTATGGAGAATGGGCGTAATATGTTCAAATTTACGAACTCTCAACAAGATCCTTGCTGCACTGTTTTGAATATATTGAAGTTTCTGAAGGTTTTTGCCAGGGATTCCAATAAACAGGGAGTTGCAGTAGTCGAGCCTGGAGGAGACAAAAGCATGGACGAGCTTCTCAGCATCGGAAAAAGTTAGGGATGGGCGAAGTCTGGAGATGTTTCGAAGATGGAAGAAGCAAGTTTTAAACAGAAGCTTAATGTGATTTTCAAATGTAAGATTGGAGTCCATTTTTATTCCAAGATTAGTAACAGAGGTGGAGAGGGGGATGTCTTGTCCAGAAAAGGAAAGTGTTGTTATAGGAGATGTTTGTACCTGGTGAGGGGTGCCAATCAGTATGGCCTCAGTCTTGGAGCAGTTTAATTGAAGAAAGTTCTGATTCATCCATGCCCTAATTGCCTCCAGGCAGGCAGAGAGGGCAGTGAGTGAAGATGGAGATGACAAGGTGGAAGATGAGGATGCTCCAGTCCTGATGTAAAGCTGTGTATCGTCGGCATAACAGTGAAAAGAAATGTTGAACTGATTAATAATTTGACCTAAAGGCAGCATGTAAAGGGAAAACAGCAGGGGCCCCAGAACCGACCCCTGAGGGACACCACAGGAGACACAGACTGTCTGGGACGTGGCGTTGCCAAGACTAACACATTCCAGCCTATTGGAGAGGAAAGATTTGAACCAGTCCAGGACGGTGTCGCAGAGACCGACCTCCACATGAAGACGGTGGAGGAGGATACTATGGTCCACAGTGTCGAAGGCTGCAGTGAGGTCAAGGAGGACAAGGATGGAGGGAGAGCCAGTGTCAGCAGCCAAGAGGACATCATTGGTAACCCTCAGCAATGCAGTCTCTGTACTGTGAGCTGCCCTGAATCCAGACTGGAACTTCTCATACAGGGAGTGTTGTTGTAGGTGGTCCTGCAGCTGAGCAGCAACAGCTTTTTCCAGCACTTTAGACAGAAAAGGGAGGTGTGAAATTGGGCGGTAATTAGAAAAAATGTCGGGATCCAAATTAGATTTTTTCAGAAGAGGCCTAATGATGGCAGTTTTTAGAGGCAGTGGAACATGACCAGATTGTAGAGACTGATTTATTATTTGAGTGATTAGTGGGCCTATTGCAGAGTGATTGGTTTTTATGAGAGACGAGGGGAAAGGATCCAGGGCGCAGGATGAAGGCTTCATTTTCTTGATGATGGCCTCCACCTCACTCTGAACAACTTCGTCAAAGCTGTTTAGGGTCCCAGAATGCAGACGGGTAGGTGGCACACTGAGAACAGGGAGGTTGTGGAGCTGAGATCTGATAGTGTCAACTTTGGTTTTAAAAGACGAAAGAAACAGGTCGCATTTTTGAGCAGAGTCCTCAAGAGTTTGTTTAATGGGATTAAGCAGACAAGTTATTGTGGAGAAGAGCTGTTTAGAGATTCCCGGGCAGGTGTTGATGATGTTAGAACAATATTGGTTTTAGTTTTTTCATAAAGAGCTGAACTTTTTGATTGATGGATGTTCGTAGCGAGGATCAATGACTTTAAAGCCTGCGCATATAGAAACATTCAGACTCAGATTCTGAGATTTAAAAACTCCTACAGTTTGTGTTATTGCTCTGGACGATCTGAATTACCTGATAAAAGTAGTTTAAATGCAGCTGCTATTGTTAGCGGTGTTTCTGCAACAGCTGTTGTTTCTTCGTTCACGTTCGGATGACGTAGTTTCAAGCACGCTCACGTTAGACGTGTTGCTGCTGCAGAGCCAATCTTCATGAAACAACGTCCATACAGCTTTGGATGTGCGCTCGTCTTTTAACAAGAAAGCCATGAGACTGTAGCGAGATGCTAATGGCTAAATGCTGCACGTTCTGCGCGTGCTGCGCGTGCTGCGCGATAATAGCTCTGTGCTGAAACGCACCCAGGAAATTTTGTTCCACGGCGCGATATATAATATAATATAAAATATTAACGTTCAATTAGTGAAAAAATAACCAAAACAGTACGTAGGTGGACC
>JBBPBX010046529.1:12142-26562 GCA_038048925.1 Garcialebias charrua | reverse complement strand
ACAAGGTGTGAAGAGATCTTTTTTTGTAATGCCACTATTGTCCCTTTTTCTATCTAAAAAATTTATTCTGAAAAGAATAAGAAGGCCGCGCTTACAGCCGCAGCTTCTTGCGCTCCGTCCATCTTTCAGACGGCTGTACGGACATGTTCTCGTTGTATCTCGGTGCAATGATAATAAAACTTGTTCTGATCATTCATAGAAGGCCAGTTTCAGGTCTCTCCAGAAGTGTTTGACATGGTTCAGGTCTCTGTGTGGACTTCACTGTGTGTTGTCCCTTAGACACTGGGTTCTGTGGAACAGGGTTTTTGTTCTTTACTCCATCCAGCTCTCTCAGCTCTAAACAATCTCCCTGCTGCTAAAGAACACAGCATGATTCTTTCCCCACCATGCTCAACTGAGGAGGGTGAGTTCATTCAGAATTGAGGCCAAACAGTTCAGTCTTGGTCTCCAGAGAATCTGGTTCCTCACAGTCTGGGAGATCTGCAGGCGGTCTTTCATGTGTTTTGTTGTTGTTGTTGTTGTTGTTGTTGTTGTTGTTGTTGTTGTTGTTGTTGTTGAAAATTTTCAATTGAGTTGTAATGTCTGGGTTAGTGGAGGCCTGCGGTTCTGGTTGCCTTTCTGGAACGTAGTCCCATCTTTAAACAGGACCATCAGGTAACTCATCACGTTCAGCTCAGTGTGGCTGGGTGGCCAGAGTCCTGCCACAGAGTCCAAATATCTTCTATTTGAGGAGAACCGAGACCTTCAGTGCAGCAGAAATGTTTTTGTGGCCTTCCCCATATCTGTGCCCCGCAACAATCCTGTTTCAGAGCTCTGCAGCCTGTTTCTTCATCGCTGATGTTCTTTGTCAGCTATAAAACACTTCTGTAAACAGATGTGTGCTTTACCAATTCATGCTCAATCTGATGAGGAAGAATAAAAGAAGACGACTCCAAGACCAGAGAGATCCATGTGGTGTCTGGTCTTATTGCACAGACTGCCTCAGACTCTGAATTGTTTCATTATTTTATTTTTTAGATGTTGAAAGATCTGAGTTTTTTCTTCTGTATTAGAACTTTATATATGATTTTGCAATAAGGGCAGGGTATGTTCTTATCTGAAAACTGGTGTCGGATAATGATCACTGAAAAATCTTCCTCGGCTCTGCAGCTCATTTACTGTATAAACTTTATCTTGTTTACAACTGTCCCATCTTGTGAGTATGTTTCTGGAATTACATTTTAGGCTTGTTTCTTGAAGAGCAAATTTAATGAAAATCTTTATTTGAAATGCACTTTGTCCAGCAGATGGAGGAAATAATATATTACACCAAGTTTGAGAGACGTAATAAAAATCAGTTGAGTAACACGTTGGCTCGGTGAATAAAAATATTCTGCTCATATTTTGTAATGAAAACAGATTTCACAAAGTCCAGGCCTGTCAGCTTGTTTCTTTAGCTTCTTCACTGCATCATCAGTTAACTCTTACCTCCTGCTGAAAACTAAAAGCTGTGCATCGTTTACAGGACTCACACGAGATTCTTTAGATTAAAAAAGACGTAATACTTGGAGTTTAGATGTTGCCTTACCTTCACACACTAAAGAAGGTCCTCTCCATGCTCCATCAGCTCCACACACAGAGGTGTTCTCTCCTCTCCTCCACACAAAGCCTTCATCACAGGCGTACATGGCCACACCACCGTACGTGGTTCCTGCGACAGACAGCAGGGCTGTGTCCTCGGCTGCAGCCGGTTGTCCACAGTCCACCACTGAGAGGGACGGGAGCAAGTAGAGTGTTACATCCATCCAACACCCCCATATTCTAGTAGAACCACTCTGAAGGGTGTTGATGATGACATCAAGTTATGTATCCTATTTGTAATACCTTTAAGCATTTTTATTAAAGAAGCAAAAACATTTGTGACATTTGCAAAGATGAATGGCATTCCTTGTATTTCAACGCACACATCACAAAGTGTAATATGTGAAAAGTGAATTTATACACATAAATACGAAATACATAAAGACGAAGGAGATGATTGTGGACTTCAGAAGGAACAAACACACCCACACCCCACTGTATATAGGTGGATCTGCGGTGGAGGTGGTCTCCAGCTACAAATACCTGGGTGTACACATGAATGATAACCTCAGCTGGAGCAATAACACCACCAGCCTGATCAAGAAAGGTCATCAGAGACTCTACTTCCTCAGACGGCTGAGACGAGCCGGTCTGAGAAGCCCAGTCCTCACCTCGTTCTACAGGTGTGCAGTGGAGAGCGTCCTGTGCTCCAGCATCAACGTGTGGCATGGAGGCTGCACAGTTGCAGAGAGAAAAGCTCTACAGAGAGTGGTGAAGGCTGCACAGAAGTCTGTGGGAGTCAGTCTCCCCACCATCACAGACATTTACACCTCCAGATGCAGAAAAAGAGCCACCTGCATCATGAAAGACCTCACTCACCCAGCACACTCACTCTTTGCACCACTCCCCTCGGGACGGAGGTTGAGGAGCATCAAATGTAGAACCACTAGACTGAGGAACAGCTTCTACCCTGAGGCTGTCAGACTCATGAATAAATAAATAATAAGAATAAACACTGCAAAATGTCACATCATGCTGATACTGATCTGTTTCTTGTTGCTGCGTTCATCTGTGACTATCTGCGTTCATCTGTGACCATCTGCTCATGTTCGTGCTGCTGTTTATAATGATGTTTTTCTACTACATTAGGGCTTAGTGTATTACTAGCTGATGTCTCTCTTAGTTAATCCTAGATGTTATTATTGTTTTTCTCTTGCATTTGTTGTTGGATGTAACTGGGACCCTGTGTACATAATCTCGTTTTCAACACATGTACTACATGCGGTGCAAATGACAATAAATTCTCTCTGACTCTGACTCTGACTCTAAATATTACTTTTGCAGGAAGCTCCATCTGTTTGTGGGTGAAATGGCTCAGTTCCTCCATGGACCTGGTATCCCACCTGACAGCTACAGTCAAAGCTGCCCTCCACGTTTCTGCACTGACCTCCCTCTCCACACAGCCCGGTGATCTCACACTCGTCAACATCTACAAAAACAAAGGCAGATCTTGAAGGTGCATGACAACCAAAATGATCTTGTCAGGATTGTGTCACAGATATGAAGGCCCTAACTGATGAAGACATCTCTATCTCTGCACCCACTGTTTGAAGTCTTTCCAACTAGAAAGCTTCGGCTCACCTTGGCAGTGGGTTCCATCATTTGGGATGAAGACAGCCATGTTGTTAGAAGGACTGTAGCCAGCCAAGCAGGTGCAGTAGTAGCTGCCATAGGTGTTGTGACATGTAGTGTGCTGCCCACAGATCTTAATGGCTCCTATCTGGCACTCATCTTTGTCTGAAACACACACACACACACACACACACACACACACACACACACAGTTGTACTCTCAGGTTCTTCAGTGGATTTTAATGAGCTCCGATTTATGTGCGGGTCCTTTTCAGACATTGGACTAAATTATTTGTTCCTCTATTGAATAAATAAATAAATAATAATGTCATATTTTTGTCATCTGTGCATGTTTCCATACAAGACGAAATTTGACTCTGCATTTAACCCAATCACCACCAGGTGGCAGCGGGCAGCTATAGAAAGTGCGCTGGGGAGCAGTTGGGATGAGATGTGCTGCTCAAACACACCACAAGTTATGCCGTGACTGGGGTTCGAACCTGGGTCCTCCGGGTCCCAAGTCCAGTTCCCTTGCCACTACACCATCTTGGCCCCTAAAGTAACAGTGCAGCTGTAAGAATACAATAAAATGTGACTGGGTATCCAATGTTCAAGTTGGTGTATGTTTCTCAACTTTGGACTGTTTCCGTCCTGAGGGGAGTGGGGCAAAGAGTGTGTGTGCTGGGTGAGTGGGGTCTTTCATGATGCAGGTGGCTTTCTCCAGATGCAGGAAGAGAGCCACCTGCATCATGAAATACCCCACTCACCCAGCACACACACTCTTTGCCCCACTCCCCTCAGGAAGGAGGTTGAGGAGCATCAAGTGTAGAACCACTAGACTGAGGAACAGCTTCTACCCTGAGGCTGTTAGACTCATGAATAAATAATCAGAATAATCACTGCAAAATATCACATCATGCTGATGCTGATCTGTTTTCTTGTTGCTATGTTCATTCGTGACCATCTGCTCATACAGACTCATGTTCGTGCTGCTGTTTGGAATGATGTTTTTCTATTACATTAGTGCTTAGTGTATTTTTAGTTGATGTTTTTCTTAGTTCATATCTTATATCTTATTACTGTTCTTCTCTTACATTTTATTGTTGGATGTAACTGGGACCCTGTGTGCATAATCTCGTTTCATCACATATATCGCAAATGACAATAAAGATTCTCTGACTCTGACTCTCTGACTTTTATCAGTTTAGTTGGAAATCTTAAAAATATTTATAATAAAATTAGTTTTTATTTTAGATAATGAAGATTCTAATCCAGATTCCAGCATGTCTTTTAACTCCTATTGAACACGTGGTGGACTGTGTTCACTCTTTGTTGGATGAAGCATTGTGTAAGATTGACTACTGTGACGCCATTTTAAAAAGCCGTCCAAATTATTCTTTAAAACGTCTTTTGTTGGTGCAAAACCCTGAGGCCGGAGCTCTGACAAGTGATGCAAAAACCCACCAGACTCTAATCAAACAGGTTATTGTTATCAGCTCTTTGCTCCTTGTAGGCTGGTTTACTCGTTATCTGCAGAATTTCCAGAACTAAAACAAAAATCATGAACTCACTTTATTTACAAACCATCAATCCACAACAAATGTCCCAGAGCACCAAACGTCCTGATGCATGCTCAATAATCTAGGTGGAAGAATCTAAGAAGGTTAAGTCAGGTCATCTAGACGGATTCTTCAGTGTTGAAGAAGAATCCATCCAGATGACCTGACTTAACCTTGTTATGACCATACATTATAAAAAGCCAATTAGTAAAACATGTATTTTGGGCGGCTGTTGCACAGTGATGTACAGCATCAGCGTGTGAAAAGAAATAAAAGAAATTAAAAAAAATATCTGTCTGCAACCGTACTCACCTGTCCTAAACCCTACATCAGCTAGATGAAAACTTTGTTTCTGGCCTTTTTTTCTTATTTGTCATATGTATATGCCTATATATGTATAGACAGAAGAAAACTGAAGCCAGACTTAAGCACCATCTGTTTATTTACGGGGAAAAAAATGCTGAATTAGTAATAAATGAGTCAAAACTCAAAATGAAATGGGATAAGGAACGAGAACATTTCATTAAAAACAACAACTTTTTAAATCAGGAATGTGAAACGTCGCAAAACAAAATCTTGGCTCTGGAAAAGGAGTCAACAGAAAATTCTGCTCTAAATGTAAAACTGAAGGGGAACATTAAAGCCCTACAAACACAAAATGAGCAGCTTTTAAATAAATTTCTGATTCAAAATAGTCTGAAAGAACAGGCCCTCCTGAAACATTTAGAAAATATCAAAATGTAAAACATGGAACTAAAAGCTACTATCACCAACAAGAATGCAGAGATTCAAAATCTTTCAAAAGATAAATCAAAAATCTCTGAAGAAATTGAAGAGCTGAAAGAAGATTTACACAATTCAACAAAAGAATTAATAGATTCAAAAACAGCTCTTTTAGAAGAAAAGGTGAAACATCAAGAGGTAGCAGAACAATTTGAAAAAATGAGCAAATCATTTCAGGAACTAAATAAGAAATTTCAAAACCGCCAACTAGAATGTGAAAAGTTCCGACGACAAGCTGTCTGTGACAAGAGGCTCAAACAATTATTGAAAGCTGATTCTGACCTCCTAAAGGAAAAGATTAAAGAAATATCTGAAAAAAATACTTATTATCAAAATGTCATTGCAAATCTTGAAAGGGACAGCAATAATCATCTTGCAGAAAATTCTCAGCAACTTCCTGAGGACAAAATCAAGACCCTTGAAGAGGACTCTCAAAAGAACAGAGCTGAATCAGAGCTAGATGTAAAAGATCTGAATTTGGAAGGAATGGCACAACCCATCAGTCAGTTAGATGGAAATATTGAACAGAGGCCACAAACATCTGTCAATAACTTGCCAAGAAGTAAAATCCCAAGACCTCTCAAACAGAAAAATCAGGTCAAATGTAAAATAAATTTTGAAAAGCTGGAAGGAAAAGACAAAGAAATTGAGGCACTGAAATCCAAACTTTGTCTTGAAATGAAGAATAAAAATCAAATCCAAGCTACAAATCGTCAGCTCATGGATGAAAACAAGGCACTAAAAAGCCAAATTAATCTAGGTCTGTCTAAGATTGGAAAGCTTAAGAAAGAACTTGGGCTCAAATCTGAACAAGAGAGTTTGCCAGTGAGGGAAAAAAATGATTTTCACCTTCCTCCTCTTAAAAAAAACATTCAATTTGACTTGAAACCTGTTGTGTCCTGCAATTGCATAAGACTGACAGCAGGGGGAACCTCCGAGTAGGGAGAGAACAGGATGTGTAGAGGAGAGAAGAAGAAGTTGAGAAGTGTTGAATAAAGCATGGTGTTCGTAACGGAGCTACGTCTGCAGTGGTCTGATTCTACTCTTACATATTAGCAACACCACAACATTGGCGACGAGGATGGGATCTTTCTGTACCTTGGCCTACTCCATTCATGCCTTGCCCAGGTGAACCGACGATACCGTTTCCAACATGGTTGAAGATGTTCGACGACTACATGCTGGTGATAGCCGCTTCGGGAGACGACTGGCCTGATCCTAGAAAGCGCGCGGTTCTACGCCATGCTTTGGGTACGGAAGGACAAAGACTTTTCTACAGCCTGCCGAATACCGGGACCACGTTCGCTACTGCTATTACTGCCCTTAAAGAACATTTCGTCCCGAAGGTGAACGTCATTGCTGAACGTCACAAGTTTCGACAACGTGTACAGAGGCCGGATGAAAAGGTACAACAATTCTTAGCTTCTCTGCGTGAGTTAGCTGCCACATGTGACTTTGGAAACATGGAGGAACAAATGCTACGTGATCAACTGATAGCGTTGCTAATACTCGCATTAGAGACAGATTGTTACTCGAACCAGAGCTAACTCTTGCTAAAGCTACTACGTTGGCGCTACAAATTGAGAGTGGATTAAGAGATGCTAACGTACTTTCTGATGCTACCGCTGCTAGCATTTCTGTTCCCGTGAGGGCCGTACTTTCTGATGCTAACGCTGCTAACGCTTCAGCTCCCGTGAGGGCCGTACAAAAGCAGCCAAAGTCAAGCCGCCGCTGGGACGCGAGGAGGACGCCGCGGGACCATGCTACTTTCACGACTCAAGTTGCTGCCACTACACCGTTCCTGCTTCCGCTGTGGATCCTTCGACCATCTTGCTAACAACCCTGCATGCCCTGCTGCTAAAACGACATGCAACGAGTGTGGTAAAGTGGGTCATTTTTCACGTGTTTGCCGTTCGACTCAAAAGGAGGTACGTGAAGTCGTCGTTAATGAAGCCACAGTTCTTTACATGAACAATGCAGTGCAAGACAAGATTCTCTGCACCGTTCAAATGACTGCTAATGGACGAGGTACACATGTTGAGCTGATTGTGGATACAGGCTCATCAGTGCCCATTATACCACAACAGATCTACCACACCTACTTTTATGACTGTGTACTAACTGAACCTACATTTGCTCTTGTTACCTATGCAAAAGAGAAAATTGCGGTGAAAGGGTGTTTAAAAGCTACTATTTCTCATGATGGTATTTCTACTGAAGGTACTCTTATTGTTGTTCAGTCAGGTGCTGCCCTGCTGGGTTTAGATTTATTCCAAGCATTACAAATGAAGCTTGAGGGATGACAAATTGTTACTGCTACTGCTACTTCTACTACCTCTATGGTTCAGCCAGCTTTAACAAATACTGCTTCAGAACATTCTCCAGGAATGTCAGTTAGGGAAGTTGGTTATGCTAAAAACTTCATACATAAAGTACAGATGTTGCCAAATGCTGTTCCAGTGCAACAAATAACTACTACTGCTCCACTTACTCCTGTTGAATTTCCTAGCAAACCATGGGAAAAAGTTGCAATTGACATTACAGGTCCGTTTGAAAATGCTAAATGGGACTGCCGTTATGCTATTGTGCTAACAGACTACTACAGCAAATGGCCTGAGGTTGCATTCGCTCCTACTGTTACTACAGATGTAATAATACGGGTTTTAAACACTGTGTTCAGTAGGGAGGGTAATCCGATGTATCTTGTTTCAGATAATGGTACTCAGTTTACTTCGCATGCGTTTAGTACTTTTCTGAGAGAGAGAGAGATACAGCACCTAAAGTCAAGTGAATATTATCCTAACGCAAATGGTGCTGTGGAAAGGTTTAACAGACTGCTTAAGACTGCATACAAACAGCTGAAAGAAGTCACAGCTCATGGAAGGGAGCTGTCACTGAATTTCTTCACACCTACCGAGCTACTCCTCATGCAACCACCGGAGTTACTCCATTTGAACTACTGAGGAACAGAAAGATGCGTACCAAGTTAAACATACTCCCAGTAGAACTGAAGAGCAAAAGCCAAGCTCAAATACAACAGAGGGTGAAACAAAAGCAAAACAAAATGAAGGAATATACTGACAAGAAAATGAGAGCTAAAGTACCAACATTCAACGTGGGTGACACGGTTCGTGTTCGCAGACCGGATCACGTTTCCAAAGGATCTTCCAGATTTACAGAACCACGTACTGTAATAAAGAAAGTTGGTCCAAATACTTTCTTACTGAGTGATGGGCGCAAGTGGAATGCTTCAAAACTTGCACTCTTCCCAAAACAAATCCTACGTGCTTCAGAACAAAATGATGATACTGTACTCGATACATATGCACTGCCAGGAAATACTGATGAACCGCTTGCTGTGTTGAGAAGAAGTCAAAGAGATAGAAATGCACCAAGATGGTTGTCAGGTTTTGTAAGCTAGAGTGAAAAAAATGTAAACTATTCCTGTTCATACTGTTCTGTAAGACAAGTAAATTTACTACTGTTCATACTGTAATGCAAAGGGTTAAAAGGGTAAACTTTCATATTACTGTTGGCTTACAGAAATAATAATTTGATTACTTTGATTTTCTGCTGTCAAGTATACTGTACAAAATTACATGTAAGTAATTGTTTCAGGAAAAGGTAAATGTTGTGTCCTGCAATTGCATAAGACTGACAGCAGGGGGAACCTACGAGTAGGGAGAGAACAGGATGTGTAGAGGAGAGAAGAAGAAGTTGAGAAGTGTTGAATAAAGCATGGTGTTCGTAACGGAGCTACGTCTGCAGTGGTCTGATTCTACTCTTACATATTAGCAACACCACAACAAAACCCCAACCCCAAAGGTCAAAACAACAGTTTACACCAGAAAGCAACAGTGAAATCAAAATAACTGGAATACTTCCTCCACTTAGAACGTCAGGAAGTACCATAACAGCTACAAAGCTTCTGCCACTTAGAACGTCAGAAAGTAGCACAAAACTTGAGAGACTTATGCCAGAAGGTAGCATTCCAATCATAACAGTTACAAAGCTTCCTCAACTTAGAACATCAAAAAGTAGTATGACAGCTACAAATCTTCCACCACTTAGAACGTCAGAAAGTAGCACTCAAGTCAGAACAGCTACAAAACTTCCACGACTTATAACATCAGAAAATAGCACTCGAGTCAGAACAGCTACAAAACTTCTGCCACTTAGAACGTCAGAAAGTAGCACAAAACTTGAGAGACTTATGCCAGAAGGTAGCATTCCAATCATAACAGTTACAAAGCTTCCTCAACTTAGAACATCAAAAAGTAGTATGACAGCTACAAATCTTCCACCACTTAGAACGTCAGAAAGTAGCACTCAAGTCAGAACAGCTACAAAACTTCTGCGACTTATAACATCAGAAAATAGCACTCGAGTCAGAACAGCTACAAAACTTCTGCCACTTAGAACGTCAGAAAGTAGCACAAAACTTGAGAGACTTATGCCAGAAGGTAGCATTCCAATCATAACAGTTACAAAGCTTCCTCAACTTAGAACATCAAAAAGTAGTATAACAGCTACAAATCTTCTTCCACCACTTAGAACGTCAGAAAGTAGCACTCAAGTCAGAACAGCTACAAAACTTCGGCGACTTATAACATCAGAAAATAGCACTCGAGTCAGAACAGCTACAAAACTTCTGCCACTTAGAACGTCAGAAAGTAGCACAAAACTTGACGGACTTATGCCAGAAGGTAGCATCCCAATCATAACAGTTACAAAGCTTCCACAACTTAGAACATCAAAAAGTAGTATAACAGCTACAAATCTTCTTCCACCACTTAGAACGTCAGAAAGTAGCACTCAAGTCAGAACAGCGTCAAAACTTTCGCAACTTATAACATCAGAAAGTAGCACACAAGTCAGGACTCCAAAACCCCCTACAATTAGAACACTGGATATGGGAAACCAGGAGAGCCAGGAGGGGGAACCGCAAGGGGCCAGGGCAATGGCAAGTTGCAAAAGCGAGGCGAAGCAATCAAACTTGGTGGAACAGAGGAGTGTGGTAAGGTACAAGAGGCGGGGCGCTTGGCTCAGTTATCAGGGCAATCGGCTCTGACAGAGCAGGGCACCCTCCTTGAATGATAGTAGGGGAATCACTGCTTTCTCTTCACTGCTTTCTCTTCACTGCTTTCTCTCCATCCTTGCTGCCTTCTCTGCTTCTCTGTTAATGCTGCTGCCTTACATCAAACAGAGCCTGGTTCTAATCTCTGTGCAGTCTTTCCGTGGACACATGGGTTTTCTCCGAGGACTCCGGTTTTATCCCACCGACAAAAAAAAGGACTATGGACAACAAAAGAGAAGAAACAGGTTTTAAAGGGAAACCAATAAGGCAGAAATGACACTTGGGATAGACAATGAGAAACAGTTCAGCGTCTTTCTGTGGACACGTGGGTTTTCTCCAAGGACTCCGGTTTTATCCCACCAAACAAAAAAAAGGACGATGGACATTTTATAAAATGCAATGAGCATAATAAGAAGGATGATGGACAACAAATGATGAGAAGAAACAGGTTTTAAAGGGAAACCAATATGGTAGGAACAGTTCAGCGTCTTTCTGTGGACATTTGGGTTTTCTCCGAGGACTTCGGTTTAATCCGGAGTTTAATTTTCATTAATGAAAAGTGTGTTGTAGTGGGCATGACCGTGTCCACTCTGATACACCTGTGTATTTTTGAACTGTTCCAGAGATGACCTTTACTGACCTCTCAGTAAAGCAAGACATTTACTACAAATTATTCCATTAGTTGTAATCTGAGAACATAGTCACCAAAAGAGACTATTTCTATCTTTGATTTTATTCTGATGTGATCAAAAGAATAACTTTGTTCATTTTCATGATATATGTTATGCTGTGTTATTCTTTTAATATGGAGTATTACTGTGTTACTTGACCATATAATGGTGTCAGAGTTGAATTTTATGTCAAATCGTGCTTTTCAGATTTGTTTTAGAACAATCCAATAATCCAAGTATTTTACCTCTTGGAGTTTATGCGTCTGTCTTTTTCCTAAACATTTCTCTCTGCTGCTGGCTGTAACCTTGGGTCGTGATAACGGCAAGTGAACTCCTCGACTGTTTCTTCTGAACCAATCGGAAAGAGACAAGTTTCAGAGTTCTTTCTTAAGGTTCTAAGCTAAGCCGAGTTATTCAGAGTCTGCTGGGAACTTCAAGAGATGTGAACTTTCCCAAAGAGCTGGATGGACGTTTAGTCACACGCTAAGGACACGTCATCCAGTTAAGGACTAATAACATGTTGTTATGAGTCCACTTCGAACGAGCGTAAGCTCAAAACTTTGTTTATTCCTTCCTGGAATAGTTATCTTGAAGTCAGAGGCCAGTAGCTGACATATTTTCTGATGATCGACGCGGATCCCAGGAGACGTTGAAAACGTAAACGAGAACCGGCTCGGACGTGCTGGGCCTGAAGGACTCTGTGCATCTGAAAGGCTGGTGTCATCTCTTTATCAGACTCGTCGTCAAAGGTAAAGAGCTGTTTACAAACGTACCTGGATTTCAGCAGAAATCTGATGGGAAGTGTCACTTCTGGTAACATGCTCAAGACAATTTCTTTTAAACCATCTCTCCTCCTATTTCCTTTCCCCTCAATTCTAAGCTGGAAACTATTTAAGTCATAGAGCCTCAGACTAAATATGTTAACATCCTGTATTTATGTCTGTTGTGTTACAATTTAAATGTGCTGACGTGTTAAATTGCAAGAAAGTGAAATCATGTCAATCAAGTGTAATGGTGTTAATTTAGTTGATTTATTTTAAATAAATGGTAGTGTCTTTGACATACCAAACTAAGTTAACGTCTCTGTCACTTAATGGCTTTATTTATTTATCCATCATAAAGATCACAGAAATATTGGGTAAACTGAAAAAGAAAAGAATCCGTGAAATTACTATTCAATCTGAATAAGTAATTAATTAAGGATAAAGAGGTCAGCTTAATACTGACCCCTGATAAAATCCTTTACATCTGGGTGGCACCCTACTTGTTTAAAGACACAATATGGTGGTTTCCCTCATGTTTCCTTCATCTGGTGGCCCCGTACCAGTTTCTGAAAGTTTATTGATAAATCTGTGATCTCTCATGAACTGTAACGTCATGTTTGCATAGGAGGATCCAAGTTTTAAACTCTGAGGATAATAATTTTGGCTGGAAGTGTTCAAGACAGGCAGATTCTGCATGTTTTTATCATTTGAAGCTGAGAGATTATTATTGTTTCAACTCTGTTACACGCTGTTGGAAGCATTCAGATGAGGTTTTGTCAGCCCGTGGTCTGTGGGGGTTCTGGTTCCGTTCGGTCCAGCTCACGCACACACTCCTGTACAGAGCTTTGTTGAATTGACCGCCGAGTCATAGTGCCTGGAAAGCTATTGTTACTTTGCAAGACTGCTGTTGTGCTGGTATTTTTACATTTTAGAGCAGGTCAAAGAAGCATATAACTGTTAGAACGTTGTCGGATGGGTTCAGACCCGAGTTTTCTGCTCCTTTAAAGTGGACGGAACCGACCTTGACGCGGCTCCGAAGAGAGTCCGTGTTGTGTTACAGTTGAAGTGCTGTGTTACTGAGCGTAGCTAAGTTGGCTTATCTAAATGTGCTCGTCGCATATTTCAGAATTTTGAAAGTTGTTTGAAGCGTTTATGAGATGTAAAGAGTCTATAAAGTTGCGTTTCTGTTGTGCTAAGGTAACGTTAAAGTGACGTGTCCTACACGTTTGTTTATGAGCTGTGACTGGATAAAACGAGAGCTGTGAGCTGTCAATCACTGTCGTAGCGAGCGCTGATTCGCTGATGTGGGAACGCACGCCGTTGCAACCAGCCCACTTTGTCGTCATTTCCGGCACTGCATTGGTCTAAGGTAAGAAAACTACATTCACCATGAATGCTTGGAAAAAGAACTACAAGCGCTGTGATTGATTGGTTGACGTCACGTATCTGTGTAGCGAGCTCCACCTCGCTCATTGGAGCCGCCACGCTGCGTCGGCCCGCCCATTTTGTCGTCATTTCCAGGTGTTGCACTTTGAGTGTCAGCTGAGCTCACACGCACACACACACAAGGTGAACGGAGGTTTCACTAGAAGTTTAAAAACTCATTTGAAGCCATCTAAACTGTCTAACAACATAAATTTGTCTCTGACAAGAACGCGGTTCGAGCGATTATCACGGACACACTAGAAACTAACTCTAAAAGGTTGTTTTTATTTTTAGTACTGAATAGAGCTTTGGAACGTGACATCACTGGTCCACCGCGCACAGCATTGTGGGTAGTTTTTTTTGTAGTTTTTTGTCGATCCGCCATTTTTGTTGGTCGCTCGTATTTTGTTTGAATCAGGTTTCAACAGTTTAGCAATGGTCCGAAATTGCTGTGTAATAGGATGCAATGTCCGTTCACACGACAGAAAAGGTAAAAAAATAGAAAACGGACTCTCGTTTTATAGTTTCCCTACCTGGAAACAACGCGAGGGGAGACGAATGGCATGGATATCAGCAGTGAGACGTCCTGATGTAACGTTCTCCAACATCACAAGATACATGCTTGTTTGTTCCAGACATTTCCATTCAGGTGAGTATTTTAAATCAGTTTACTGGAGTTGTGCCATTTTGTCAAGGTGTATCATGTTTTGGTCGAGTTCAGTGCATAGTGGGTCAACCAAGTTTAGGTCGGACATCTGTGTTATTTTAAAATAAACTGTTTAAAGTTGATTGTGTTGTCACATTGACTGTAGCATATTGTTTTTTATTATTAATTTATTTCTTTATTCATTTTATCAAAATAAATACCCAACAAAGACAAAAAAAAAGAAAATATAAAATGAAAGGCAGCAGAAAGAAGAAACTATCTTATTATATCTGCCCCTTTTCC
>JBBPBX010046528.1:0-17879 GCA_038048925.1 Garcialebias charrua | reverse complement strand
ACGAACGAGTTCCGGACCTAAGGACTGTTCGTAGGTCGAATTTGCCGTAAGTTAGGCTGATTGGTAACTCTAAAAAAATTGACCCTGGGTGTGAGTGAAACAGGTCCCTCTTGTAAATGAGTCCCCGTGGTTCAACGAGGCTAGCCTGTATAAATAAAGGTTGAATGAAAAAAAAAAAGTCGGAACCCATAGCACTTGTCGTTCGTAAGTCCGGATTTTTGCCGTAAGTCGCGGCAATGACCGCTAACGCAGCGCCACACACCCGTTTATCGGCATGGTTGTGCAAATAGTATTTTTCTAAATGGAACTAACAAAGAGGAAATAATGAATGTAGTAAAACATCTTACAGACAAGAGATCGAAAGACTGGGTGGACATGGATATGATGTTTGTGAAGGACATAATGAGCCATGTTATTGAGCCGTTCACATACATATGTAACTTATCATTTTCAACAGGAATATTTCCAGATAATATGAAAGTAGCTAAGGTCGTTCCTCTTTTTAAAAATGGTGATAAATGTGTATTCAACAATTATAGACCTATATCCTTGTTACCACAGTTTTCAAAAATTCTTGAAAAACTATTTGTAAACAGACTAGATCAATTTATAGATAAACAAAATATTCTAAGCAACAGTCAGTATGGGTTTAGATAAAAAAACTACATCAATGGCTCTCATGGAATTAATGGAACAAATAACTACTGCTGTCGATCAAAAACAATATTGTATCAGTATTTTTGTTGATTTAAAAAAAGCATTCGATACTATTGATCACACCATTCTCCTAGAAAAACTGAACAAATATGGTATTAGAGGACCAGCATTACAGTGGGTATCTAGCTACTTAAAAGATAGAAAACAATTTGTACAAATAAATGATGTAAGATCTGACCTCTGTAATATCACATGTGGAGTTCCCCAAGGCTCTGTACTTGGACCAAAGCTTTTTATTTTATATGTGAATGACTTGGTAAATGTGTCAGGACTCCTTAAATGTGTACTTTTTGCTGATGATACCACTTTTTTCTGTTTAGGTGAAGATATAGAACAAATGTTGGAATTGATAAAGACAGAATTTGTCAAGATACAAACTTGGTTTAAAATAAATAAATTATCATTAAATCTAGAAAAAACTAATTACATGATATTCGGTAATAAAAAGAAAACTGTTGATGTTCCACTCAAAATTGAGGATGTTGAGATTTGTAGAGTGAGTGAGGTGAAGTTTTTGGGTGTTATCATTGATGACAAACTGACATGGAAACAACACATAAATTCTGTAAGAATAAAAATAGCTAAATCGATTGCAGTACTGTACAAAGTCAGAGACCTATTGAATGATAAAGCTCTGTATTTGTTGTATAACACAATCATTGTTCCACACTTAATCTATTGTATTGATGTTTGGGGGAATGCGTGTAAAACAATCACAAAGCCTATTTTTGTATTACAGAAAAGAGCCGTAAGAATTATCACTAGAAAGCATTACCGTCATCCATCAAGTACATTATTTTATCAACTAAAGTTATTGAAGTTCCATGATTTGGTAGACTATAATATTTTATCAGTTATGTATAGAGCTCAAAATAATGCATTACCTTTAAATATCCAAATGCACTTTGTTAAAAGACAAAGTTGTTATAATCTTAAGGGGACAGAGTTGTTTGTAAAACCACAATTCAGAACCAGTTTGAAGGGACGTTCTACCTCAATCCAGGGAATTAGATTATGGAATGGCTTGGAGAATGTAGTTAAAAATGCCAAGTCAATGTTTACATTTAAGAAAATGATCAAAACAAATGTGTTAAAAAAATATATGAAATAGCGTAATGTGTATTGTATTAGTTAGAAAATTAGAAAGAGTTAGTCATTTTGTACTGTTGGCTGAAGATTATTGTTGTTTAATCTGATTGTTGGAAGTAAGGGGCAGATATAATAAGATTTATTCTTCTTTCTGCTACCTTTCATTTTTTTACATTTTGTACATAATCATTTATGAGATTGTCTTGTATTGTTTCTTTTGTAAAAAAAATGAACAAATTTAATAAACATAAAGGTCCATAAACATGCACAGAACTTTATTTACAAACACTTAGCTAACACATTACACCACACATTCATCCATAAACACATACCTGTACAGTATTTACTGTACAACAGTACTGTTCTGCACAGCATGTTCAATAAATAAAAAAACTATAAAAACAAAGCCTTAGTGTACAGTCCAAGAACTTTAAAAATGTATTTTTCAGCACAGAAACAGCATAGAAAAAAAAAATCACCTTACTTTGAAACAGGTTGCAACCATCAGAAACAAGTCACAGCCATCAGAAACAGGTTGCAACCATCATGTATGAAAAACCAGTGCCTTAGTGTACAGTCCAGGTACTTAAAAAAGGTAGAATCAGCACAGAAACAGCATAGGAAAGAAAATTCCCTTACTTGGATTGAAGTGGAGGTAGTCAAGCTTATGAAGTGGTTCTGATGGTCAAACCTGGATCAGAGTGAACTGCTTAACCCTTGAGGGTAGCTCTTCAACCATGAATGACGGGGGGCATGTGAGTCCAGAAAGGCAGAGGTGAGTTCAGGTCAAGTGTGTGGTCCTGATGGAAGATGGAGAGATGCTGGAGGAGGCAGGATGAGCAGGATTCAGGAGAGAGGACAGAGCAGCACGTCTGTTCATCAGGTCAGGTGATGGAGATGCAGGCAGGTCAGGGCTCAGCTGGTGTTCTGTTGAAAGAGACACACACACAGATGAGGATCTCAACTTTAAGCTGTTTCTCAACCAACTGCAATGAAAAGATAACTGAAACACAGAGAAAAACATGTGGTCCTTACGTGTATGGTGTGGTGCAGATGTGGGATGGAGAGGTGCTGAAGGAGGCAGGATGATGCAGGAAGATGCAGCAGGATTCAGGAGCAGGATTCAGGAGAGTGCAGAGGACAGAGAGCTTATGTTGTGTTATGAGCTATATAGGTGATGTTTGTATTTTTCTCTGCTCTTTTGTTTTATGGGACATTTCTTATTCTTACCTGCCTTAGGACAACGGATGCAAATTAGCTATTGTGCTAACTCTGGCATTTTTACATAGATGCTTACTGCTGTCATGTTGATTAATATGCATTGTCCTAACTTAAATAAATAAATAAATGAAATGAAATGAGAGCAGCAGGTCGGTTCATCAGGTCAGGTGTGTTCCTGTTTTGGCTGCAGTCAGTGATGGAGATGCATGTCGGGGCTCAGCTGGTGTTGTCTGTTGAAAGAGACCCACAGATGAGGATCTCAACTTTAAGCTGTTTCTCAACCAACTGCAATAAAAAGATAACTGAAACACAGAGAAAAACATGTGGTTCTTACGTGTATGGGGTAGTGCAGATGTGTAATGGACATGGACCAGGGGCCGTGATGCTTTGGAGGATGTGGAGAGACAGGTGATGGATACAGTAGATGCAGCTATAACATAAAACAAAACACAAAAGGAAAAAAATAACATGTAATTACTGTACCTTTATGAGAATGCTGTGCTGGTTAGTGGAGGTGGGCAGGTGGTCTTGCTGAGGCTGGTGGAGTGGAGAGGAGGATGAGGAGGAGGAGTTATGCTGTGGACATAAGCAGAAGTGGATTAACAGATGAAGTTACTGTATAAAAATGACACAGAACTGAAAAATAAAAAATGAAAATAACATTTCAATACCTGTAGCGAGGGAGCAGGCGGGGGGGGGGGGTGTATTACTGGGGAGAGGGTGAGCTGTCCATGGACTCCTGGCTTGCTACAGAACTGGATGGCCTTTCTTCTGCTGCACCAGCAGATCCTGGAGGCGCTGCTGGGACCTTAGTGACAAACTGCAGCATGCTTCTCTGCACTTGTTCCTGTTTTTTGTTGTCCAGGATCTGCTGGTAATAAGCCAGACCGTCCATAACGACTCTTTGAGCCCTGGCGAACCTCTCCCCATCGGTGTCCTGCGCCTCAAACCGGGCCAGGCCGTTCTGGACTTCCCTAAACGCCTTGGCCAACTCCTGCCACGTAAAGACCTTTGGCGGAGGGCTTGGTGTGACCTGCTGCTCCTCCTCATCCAGGATTTGCCTGTCCAGCGCCATTAGATCCTCTGGAGACAACTCCTCTCCTGCTTCACCCAACAGCTGTTGGACATCGTCCATCATCCAGTGACCTGCCCATCTCCACAACGTCCTGGATGGCACTGGTCACTTCCTGGGAACTGGGTGATGCCTCAGCAAGCTGTGGACACAACTTTTTCCACACGCCACTCAAGTTGCTTTGTGTCACCCGTTCCCAGGAGTGGCCAATGTTACGCACAGCATCCAAGATGTTATACTTTTTCCAGAAGTCTTTCAGGGTGACTTCTGGGTCCTTCTCGGTTGCCTCCAAAGCATCACGGATGACCCTCTGGAGGTAGTAGGCCTTGAAGGTGCTGATGACCCCCTGGTCCATCGGTTGTATCAGTGAGGTGGTGTTGGGAGGCAGGTAAACCACCTTCACATGCGTGTTAAGGTCGGTGACATGTGCAAGGTACCCTGGAGCATTGTCCAACACCAGCAGGACTTTAAAGGGAATGCTTTTGGCATTGCAAAATCGCCAGACATCTGGTACAAAGTGATTGGGGAACCAATTTTCGAATACTGCCAGTGTGACCCAGGCCTTCTGGTTTGCGCTCCAATAGACTGGCAGCCTTTTTTTAATCAACATTCTTGAAGGTTCTGGGATTCTCAAATTGGTACCAACAGAGGCTTCAATTTGCAATCCCCTGCAACATTCGTCCCGAACAGCAAGGTCAAAGCTCCTTGCCAAACTTGTGACCTGGTGTTGTTCGTTCGTCCCTGCTAATGTAGGTACAGTTGGGCAAACGCTTCCAGAACAGCCCCGTCTCATCGACATTAAACACCTGCTGGGCAGTGTACCCGCCTGATCTCAGCCAGTATGTCTGGGAAGGTCTCAGCTGCCTTGTGGTCACCACTGGTGGCCTCCCCTGTTTAAATGCACACAAACATGACACGGTTAAGCTGTTGTAACACTGTAATAAAAGGAAAAATGAAAAAAAAAATCATACATCGAGGACTACCTGTAATTAAAAAAAAGGGAAATTAAACACATGCTCACCCACCTTGTATCTTTATGTTATGAAAAGTGGCTCTCTCCTTGAACCGTTGGAACCACCCTTTTAGAAGAATAGAATATATCTTTATTGACATTGTCATTGCACCGGGGCACAAAACATAATTGATTACGCACATCTGTCTTAAGATAGGGACGAGTGCACAAAGTTGCAGCAGTATGAAACCGCGCCACCACAATCAGATATGGAAAAAGGAAAATACAGATGGGTAGCATTGGTATTCAAAAAAAGAATCTATCATAATTTGTCTTCTTAAGACACTCCATGATAAAGTCCCAAAAACTCTACCAGCATAAGCACAGAGAGACAAGACATGTTGCAGTTTGATGACAAGCAAGGAGATCAAGTCTGTGAGTAACATTCAGATAAGCACAGTCAGCAGTTGTCTCAGCTCGGCGCCATCCAAGCGCACACACAGAGATCTCTGGGGGGAGGGGGGGCAGCGTGTTCTCTCAGCTTTCGACTCCAGGAGAAGAATTTCCACACGGCCTTCATTCAAGGCCGCTCAGAGTCCTGATTAGATACTCTTTTTGTTTATCTTCAGCTCAGGCCACAGTGTTCTTTTGACTGCAGCCTTCTAAGTCCAGGTGCTGTTCAGGTCCAAAATCGTCGAATCATATGAGGTTCCGAGCTACGAACCCCCATCTGTGCCCTGATTGAGTCCGGACGGCTGTAAACGAGTTCCAAAACGCACCGCAGGTCCGCGGTGGTCTACCGCTGCTCCCATCGTGCGGTTCAGTTCGTACAACAGCTGGGATGTGGAGCTCATAGCCCGGATCAGAGAATCTTGCTGATCAGGAAGTTTCGCCAGCGCGCTGATAGCCGCCGCAGTCTTCCTCAGCTTCCAGTAGCAGACAGCTCCGCCAACGCCAAAAAACAGAGTAGCTGCCACCAATATCCCAATAATCCACAAATCTTCCACGTCTTCGACAGACAGGACGGTCAGACACATTGGCTGCCACTGGCCCCACGAGTCCATAATGTATCCGACAGCGTGCGTGTCGGAGGGACAAGCCGTTTCTCCTGGCCCAGTTCGCTTTGTGGAAAAAATTTTATCTATAGAGGAAACAGCCCAATTAATTAAATCCATCACAAATTGGTTCGAGTGAACGCTGAAGAGTCACAGACGAGACAAAAAAGCAAGCAGGAAGGAGGAAAAATTAGGGAGGAGAGGAGCAAAAAGATATGCGACTTGCTTTGCCGAGAGCGGAAGTAGAGTTTTTGATGCGTTGAACTGCTCTGGTCCACTGCCATCATCCCCCTCAGCTTCTCCGCCATCAGTCTGTGCTGACATGCCCTCCCCGCCCTCACCCCTCCGTGTTGCACCCCCCTCACGCCTCCGTGCTACTTGTAGCCCAGCGTAGATCTTCCTTGCTTTCTCCCTAATGACTGAGGCTGACGGGCACGGGCCTCTGCCATTGATCCTCCAGCCATCGAACCAGCAACCTCTCCATCTCCACGATCAGACCTGTCTCTGCTTCGTAATGTCGACTTCATGGGAGCTGAGCCCTGAACATGCATCAAAATTCTCTCCTTGTCAGCGATTATCGTTCCCACAGTGGAACGCACAAACCCTAGCTTCTCTCCAATCGCTGACGGAGTTAAGCCCTGATCTGATAGTTTAATAATCTCCACTTTTTTTCTAGCGTTATGGCTTTACGTGGTTTCTTACCAGCAGCCGCGCTCCCATCAGTTGACTTGCTCGCTCGCTTGGGGCCCATGTTGTAACAACGTGCTAATACGTATGCTAACAAACTCGCTAATAGTAGAGTACACTCGCTCTTCGATCGCCAAAACTCACCACGCGGCTCGGCTTCGCGCATCCCTTTAAATACTTTTCAGAACCTGTATCCCTCCGCCTTTGTTTCACCAGGTACAGTGCGGCTGTATACATCCGCTGAGGTGGTTTCACCTTGTCACCCCCCCACCCACCCGTCAGCAGTACTTTTCCATTGTCATGCGCCAACAGCCAAGGCAACCCCCTCCCCCACGCCTCCCACCACCCCCGTCCCTCACGTAAATTTCCGCCATCACCACTTTCTGGGTGGAGTTTGCATGTTCTCTCCGTGCATGCGTGGGTTTTCTCCGGGTGCTCCGGTTTCCTCCCACAGTCCAAAAACATGCATGTTAAGCTGATTGGTAACTCTAAATTGACCCTGGGTGAGTGAGACAGGTCCCTCTTGTAAATGAGTCCCCGTGGCTCAACGAGGCTAGCCTGTATAAATAAAGGTTGAATGAATATATATATTTATATATATATATATTGTAGGAGCCATTTATCCTTCCAGTATTTATCGCCATCAGGGGGCGTATTTCATTTTGAGTTCTGAGTGTCTGAGTGGGGATGGGCTACTTAAGGGCAGGTGTGAATCTGTTCAGGTGTTGTTGATGGGAAGAGGCAAACAGTTTTCTACTGTGCTTGAAATAAGGATTGATGTTGAATTTATGTGGACTGGATATAAACAGAAACTGTAAGACAATGGACATTGCTTGGATAATAAATGATTTTATTATAAATCAAACTGAGGATTGGCATTATGAATTTGAATTGAGCGCACGTAAGACCAACGCCTTCCAATAACAACCTGTAGCCTAAAATATAGGATTTTAGCCGCTTCATTTAGGTAGAAAACTGCCTCAACCACCGATCCTTCTGCACTGTGGTTCCACAAAGCTTTAAAGTAAACGCCACACCAAAGCAGGCTATTGGAACTGGTGGACAAAGTAAACGCAGCGACAAAGAGGAACAAGGAGTTGGAATCGGTGCTACAGGTGTAAAGAACAACCAGGAGTCACCTGGCATTAGGAGTCAGAACCGCAGAGGGGCGATCGGACATCTGGTGTCGGAACTGGAGCTGCACAGGAGCGAGCGACACCTGACGCTGGAAAGGAGCTGCATGGATCGAGCTATTGGACCCTCTGAGATCCACGACAGCGGACATCGGGACGCAGATCATCAATGCCGGCCAACGCACCATTGGGGTATGTGAGTCAGCGCTGATATCTTTAAATGGCCATTCTTATTATGTGTGCACACAAAGGTCCAAGCTTAAAGGTGGAGTCTGCAGTTTCTGTAGAACATCAGCACTTAGAAAAAATTTCAACAAGCAAAGCATTCTGATCCCTCCCCCTCAGAGCCATATATGGCACTGCCCCCTTGTGGTCTGTTAAAATTCAAATTCAAGCTCTGTTTTTATTGGCTGATTCAAATTCAAGCTCGGTTTTTATTGGCTGGTTACAAACTTTGTTTTTATTGGCTGGAAAATGGCGGGTCACTTTTTCTTTTTAGAAATGCTTATTTACCACCTGGAGAAGCAAGGGGACAATATTTTTTTTTAGTTTTTTTCAGAGATTACCTCTCTAACATCAATCTAGTGACAGAGTGAAGAAATATGTTAAAAATATATTGTTAGAAAAGTTACATATAGCAGCTTTAAATCCAATGCATTGGTAGCAGACTGAAGACTGCTTAAAAACAAAAAGAGAGCTCTCTAGCTATAAATAATCTACAATTTGTGAAGAAATAAACTCATAAACTGTCAGCCATTATGGCAGAAGAGGAAAAAATGGATCTGGATCAGGGTCAAAATAACATTGTGGGTGAAGAGGAAAATCCTCAGTGGGGGACTGAAAAAAGACAGGTGAAATTAACAGCCAAAGCTTTGTTGTTGAAAATCAGTAACTTAGAAGGTGAAAGAAAAACAAAGTTAAATAAGCTTACAAAATTAAGACAAACTATTACAGTGTTGAAAAATGACAAAGGGTGTGTGAATGACATTAATGTAGAATTTAAAAGGTTTTTGGGTTTGTCTGAAGAAACACAAAAGGTACACCAGGTTTTGTTGGGATTATTGCCTGTGGATGAAGCACAGAAGCATGATGTATGGTTTCAAGCTAAAATGTTGAATGTTCATGATTTTGTTGCTGCTACTCATAAATGGTTGGCTGAGCCTCAAGGTTGCTCAGCTGGTGTGCCTGATGTAATCAAAGAAAATGAGAGTAAAAACAATAATGAAGCTGAACCAAACACTGCCAGTAGTGGCATGATCATGATGGAGGAGGAGCTGAAGATTCATCCTCATGACAGCATTTCAAATGTTTCCTTAAGGTCTTTTAGAAAAACTGGGAGTCAAAGGGGTTCTTCTATAACAACCAGCAAATCTTCAATGCTTTCTGAACAAATAAAAACAGAAGCAGAAAGGGCTGCACTCCTGGCTTGTGCAGCTGCTTTAAAGGAGAAGCATGCATTGGAGGAGCAGGAATACCTGTTAAAAAAAGAAAGGAACAACTTGAGATGGACACCAAAATAGCTGCTGCTAATGCCAAGCTAATGGTGCTAGAGGGCAGCACTAAAGGCAGCATTACATCTAAGCATTCTGATGGAATGGATTCATATGTTAGAAAAGGTGCTAGACCAGTGGTGTAGTCTACATTTTTGTAGTGGGTATACTGTGCTTAGAGACAAAAACCTGTCCGGAGGACCTACCGGTACTTAATTTTTCCTTTTTCTACCTAGATTACTGAGATGAATCAGGACATTTAGAGACAAAAATGCAATGTAGTGCAATGTAATTGACAATTTATTTTGAATTTTAAGCATATTTAACATTGCAAAATGTCTGTGATGCTTACATTTTAATAAATGCACAACAAACCTGAGCCTGATGACTGGATCTTGAAGGAGGCCCACTCCTCCGATATGGAGACCCTCTTTTCAGTCAGGACACCAGTTGACGTTATGGTACTGCAAACAGCACATCCTGCAGGAAGTAAATAAAAATTGTCATAATTGTATATTTTTTAATATTTCCTGATACCAGTAATAATACTAGAATCTACTGATTCACTAGACTGTAAGCATGTGTCGACAATTACATTCATTATTACCTTTCATTATTACTTGCATACACTTTTGCATTATGACCAACTAAAACGTGAAAATGAAATGATCACACACACACACACACATATATATAATTTCTCATGTAATATACTGTACTAAACTTTTGAAAGATATGATTATCAGACTATTTTAAAATTATCAAGTCATAATATGTTAATGTTGGAAATATATCAATTAAACCTTATATACAAATTGGTTCCCATATTTTTTTTATATTTACCTAATTTTTTGTTCCTCCATTCCAACCAGGGATGTCTGTTTTTAAATTCCCGAGCCTGACTTTCACTCCACAAGGCTGGCCAATTTGGATCTAAAAATGAAACAAGGAGTTTTAAAACAGAGTAAAAAGCATAGCATTTTGTTGATTATTGGAGTGACAGACTTTGTCACAAACAAATCATATTTATATGAAATGTTACTGTAAAATTCTGGACAGTAACCGTGTTTCCATCAAGGTTTCTTGATGCGCATTTTGGAGTTTGGCATCAGAAAAGGTCGATAAAAACATGCATTTACTTGCTGCTTGAGCTAGCTTCAGCTAACTTGTACTAGCCAACACTTACCTGGGGAAATGCAGATATCAACCTCATTATGGCTGGTTTCGGCCGTCGAACTGGTAGGTTCTTCTAATGTTGTCTCTGTAGCTTCGGGTTCAGCTGGTTTATAAAAACATTCAAAAAGTGTAGCTTGTTTCCTTTTCATTTTGAGTCTGTCGTCGTTAGCGAAAATGCTCTACCTACACCGTCTGTCCCCTGCATCCCGAGCAGCCAATCATAAAGGAGCTTCTTAAGAAACCAATCACAGAGCAGAGAACTATGGTAGTGAGCTCAGCTCAGCCAATGGCTGTGAGCCTCACGTACAACAGAGGAACACGAAACTATGGCAACCGCGAGAGGCGCGGCGCAGTGAAGAGTCCTTATGAGCAGCGANTGACTGAGGTATGACCATTTCCTTTCATTCTGGCTGAATAAATAAATAAAAAACAGCAGTACTTGATGGCAGCAGAGTAGTATCAGGTGTATGGCATGAGGTTGGCTGTTGTATCATGTAATAGGAAAACGTGGCTATAATGACAAATTCAAAAAAGTTCAAGACAAAAACAACTGGACTTTATTTATTATTTAATACTTTATTGTTTTTTTTTTCTTGCGCTTTTTAGAGTTTACAATGTCCTGGATGACTGAGAATCTTCACCAGCTATTAATGACTAATCGGTCTGCCATATTCTCCCCACCTTCATTCTGCTCTCTGCTTGGAACCGTCAAAACAGCTGCAACACCCCGGCGAATTTGACCATTAAAGTACATTTATTAAGCAAATGATACACTGAAACACACACCTGCTATAATTTCTAGCTAACAAATAATTGTTTAGGTGCTTTTATTGTTAAATTTCGGAGAAACAAGCTGCGTTCCTCTTTCCTGGTTCTCGTCCTCTGCACATTCACGGAGCACCGAGGCAGCAAAACTATTTTTTGAATAAAGCTGATTTGACCATTAAAGTACATTTATTAAGAAAATGTTAGACTGAGACACACCTTTGCTATAATTTCGAGCTAACAAATAATTGTTTAGGTGCTTTTATTGTTAAATTTCGGAGAAACGAGCCGCGTTCCTGCTTCCTGTTTCTTTTAACAGACATGACAATAAACCTCTCGGCTGTTGGCTGAAGCCAGTCTCTGAATCTGGCGTCCTCTAACCAGAGGTCTGAATACTTGCATTTCCCCACGACGGTTCTGGAAGCTCTGTCTGCCCTCGGCCGGCCGTAGACACGAACGCACACTGACCGACAATATGACATAATTTATTTAGCTAAGGTCCTACTTGAACACAAATTTAAAAAAAGATTAATAAATTCAAAGGATTTTTTCGCTGATAGAACGGGAAAAATATAGTTGTGGAGTTTTTTTATTTTTAAATAATACCTCGTCAGATGACGTTTATTACTTTTTAATCCATTTTAATGGCTGTAATTTGTGTTTTATTTACTACCTTTTAATACCTTTTACAACCCCACGGATAACCTGAATAAGATTTTTTTCTTCTTCCTGCTAACTTTCTTTTTATTTTTTGTATTCTTATAGTTTATGGAATTGTTTTGTTTTTTAAAATGAAGAAATTGTATAAAAAATAAATATATAGATAGTATGTATACTGTACATAAAATACTTTGTATTATATACATATATATAGGTCCCTCTATATATAGGTCCCTCTTGTAAATGAGTCCCCGTGACTCAACTAGGCTAGCCTGTATAAATAAATAAAGGTTGAATGAATATATGTGTGTGTGTGTGTGTGTGTTTTTGTGTGTATTTGGGGGTGTTGTTTTATTGAATTACAAGAATATATATATTGTCGGATAAGGTGAAGTTATTGTTGGAATTCAAACCGACACACAGCATTATTATGGTGCAACTCATGAAAAGATGTATTCTGTTCTTATTGGACTTTGCTCTAAAGGTGCAGCTGTGAGGAATATTTAACACAGAAGGAGCCTTATAATAGCACACCACCATAGGTAAACAGCTAGTGCAAGCAACCCATCCATACACACACACAGGCGCGCCCAAAGAAACACAAAAGAACCAGAGGAAAAAGATAGAATAAATAAGAGAAGTTTGACTATGTCTTAAGGTTTACCGAAGAACAGGTTGTGGAAGAAGTTTTGTAGAAAGCCACAATGAGTCACCATGAGTAAACACACACACACACTCGCCCAGACGCACGCTCACACAGACAGGCAGGTTGAGCACAAGAGGAGAATTGCAAAAGACCAGAAAAGAATAATTGTTTTAAACCTTAGAAAAGCCTATAAAGTCTGAATAATAAAAACTGTAGTCATAAAGTTAAGGTAAATAAGAGAAGTTAACTGTGTCTTAAAGTTTAACAGTTAAGAGTTGTGAAAGGCATGAAGAAAGTCACTTCCTAAAAGCAAGCAGCCACATTCTTAAGTTCATACACGAACATTCCTGAACTGCAACAGAGAGCAGAAGGGAGAAACATGAAGCCAAAGACTTGTTCTAACTTTAATATGTTTTTATCTAAACTTGGTTTAACCGTAATTGGTTTTAATATTAACATGTTTTAATCAGTATAATCATGAGATATATGATTTTAACCAATAATCATGGTATATGTGTTTTGACTGAAAATAATCAAGTGAGACCTGGTGGTAACCAATATAATCATTTAATATGTGATGTTATTATGATGAAGAGTTAATCATTTTTATAATAACGATTGTAATGATGTGTTACTATGTTTCAAAGATGGTTCTGTGACAAAAGTGGTCTCTTGCAAAACATACATGTTGTAAAAGTATAACTTGCAAACACTTTACTGGAAAAAGTGATGCAACTAACTGACCAGAGTTGTGTCAACCCCCAGGCCCCTGGTGAATCATTCAGCCTCGAGCAAAAAGAGCAAAATCATTTCCTAATAAGGGAACATGTAGCTTCAAGCAGAAATAGAACAGAGCAACAAGTTTGCCTGGAAACTGACAAAGCAAGCAGATCCGGCCAATCATAGACTAGCAATCCCCCTCCTCCTAGGGAGAAGGCGGGACTAAGATTTCTATTTAACCACCCTGTTACGACAGGACGAGGCTGTGTTGTTCGAGTAGCTGGAGCTGACCTGCTCCACTGAAGACCCAAGGCGTGGTTCAGATCGACTCTGTGCTGACCAAGGAGAACAAGCGTCCTGGGGAAGGACTTCTTTCCTTCTTTTCTCAAGAAGTTGAGGAAGGACGAAGGAGCTTTCACCCAGACAGCCAGGACGACGCAAAACTTGTTTCTTCAGATCAGACCAGCAGGGAGTCAGAGGTGAGCTTCAGTCCCCAGGGATTGGAGGACACTGCTTCAGGTTTTCCCTCTCGGTCCCCGAGGGACTTTGAGGAATGAAAAGGGATGCCTGCAAGACACCTTACTGAATCCTGGCTTCAGCTAGATTTAAATCAAATTAAATTAAAAGCGGATAGAGCGGAAGCAAATAGACAGTTCAATTATCCTAGAAACTCAATTGCTCGAGGTTGTTTGATAATACTGAGGGCTCTGGGGAGATACATCCACTGGGTAAGATCTTAAGTAAAACTCTAATCCCTGATCCCTAAGGTGCAGGAGAGAGGTGTGATTGCATGAGACTACTCTAACTCTGATTCTTAAAATCAGATGAGAAGTAAATGTGTGAGTGTACTCTAAACTCTAGCTCATAAAGCTGGATGAGGAAATTCCTTATAATCAAGCGCTCTAATTCTGGTCCATAAGACTGGATGGGTATTGGGAGTGTTAACTGTGTGACATCAATGAGACGACCCTCCGAGCCTCTCCAGCCTGGACTCCAGAAAAGAACCTTCCTCAAGGACTCCATGCAGATCGAGCAACTTAACATCGAGTCTTAAGATTGTTTGGTGAATTAATACTTTTTCTTTACTTATAATCATAATAATTAATTGTACTGTTATGCTGTAACGCTGATCCTTCCCTGCAAAATAATTGATTAAAATAAACAAAACGTAAAATTCTTGACTTTTATTCATCAACCACTTGTCCAAGGTAATGTAAAGTTTGGTTCACAAAGATAACATCAACTCTATTAGGAGGTTTTTAAAGGTTAAGCATTAGCACAAAGGATTAATATAAAAACAATACCCCAGGATCCGATCTCCTGGATCCTAAAATTTACTGGGTCAGTAACAATAGCCAGCTTAAACAAAGGGGAAGCTTCCGTTAACACGAGTTGCCTTGTGCTAGCCCCTCCGGTCCCCAGCAGCTAAGGTGGAGGGAGGCATAAGGTGCAAAGCGTGGGTATGGCTCGTGGATGCTAGGAAGTGAATTTGCCCAGATGAATTCCCCTATTAACAGCCTTCAGTCGGAAGCTGTCCCAAGTAGCTACAGGTAATACCCGAGCTCCTGGACCAGTTCAATAGACCCTGTTAGCAGGTGGGCTGCAGTGAGGGCGTGTCATGCACCTTGTGACTACCTCGCTGATCTAGGAAAGCGAACATGGCGACCACGAAGGGACCCTCTTTATGAATAAAGACTCCCAAGAGACAAGGCGTGCGTCAAAGGACTGACAAGCGCCAGAAGAACAACTCCTCTTAGAGTAGAGAAGTTGTAGTCGGCTGGTCTAAGCTATCAGCTAAGTGCCCCTTAATTCCACAGCAGTGGGCGGGGTAAAAAGGGCTTACTAAGAATCTGCTGACCACAGATCCGGAGTAAGATTAGCAGCAGGTCCGTTTTCATCCCAGGTACAGGGACATAAAGTCAGTCGGCTTTGAAAACAGACAAACTCGAAACGACAAAAACGAACAATGGCCGAAAGTGCGGCACCAACAGGACTGGAGGACCAGTCCACAGGAAACGATCCAACTGGACCAAAACCCACACCAGCGGCAACAGCAAAGACTGAGGATCCGCCCAAAACGGACGATCCTAACCGACAAGAACCGAACACGGAAGGTGAGCCAAAGAATGAGATACCGATAGAAATAATTCTGTACGGCCGGGGGTTTCATACTTGGCATCCACCTCTTCAAACAAGATACGGAAGAGGTCACCTAAAAACAGATGATAAAGCGTTAGAGACCAATCTTATTAAAAATATGGCAGCAAAAAATACCTATTGTTGCCCCGGGATAGTAGGGGGCCGTAAGATAATAGTAATGAAAGACCCCGGCCAAATAACAAAAACAACCGAGATTAAAAGATGGCTAAAATGGTGGATACGGAGGCTTGAGACCTCTGAAGGTCCAAATATAGTAATGTTACATAGTCCCTCAGCCGAATATGACCCTCTCGTAAAGAGGGTGGCTAAAGCATCAGGGATAGCACATTCGAGCGTAACTCCTGATGCAAAAGCAATTAAAAAGGACCCTCAATATGAGGAGGAATTGGCTAAGATGGAAGCATTTAAAGCAATAACAAAACAAAAATCTGAAACCCACGAACAAAACTCCGTGACGGATTCCTCTAAAGAAACAGACGATGAATTAGGGGGAGGAGGAATAAATCCAACAGCTCCCCCGCCAGGTGAAGGAACACCAAAAAAGCTGAAGTTTACCATTCTCCCATACGGCCATGGTTTCGAGTCCTGGCACCCAGACGTTCAGAGGGTATTTAAGGAAAATAACGCAGATATAGAGGAAGAGACCCTAAAACAAGGTCTGGTGCATTATATAAAACATAAAAGAGAATTCGATTGCTTGCCAGGAATAGACAACAGTCAAATGATAGTAGTAAAAGACTCGGCAGAAGTAACAAGCAAGTGCGACATTAGAGCATGGCTACGTTGGGTGATGGATCAGATTGAGGAGAGTAGGCGCGGAAATGTGACCTCTATCCTCAGCCCTTCAGCTGAGTATGACCCCGTAATAAAAAGGGTTGCCAAAGAAACAGGGTTGGGTGCATACTTAATAGACCCAAGCGTTAAAGCAACCCCGATGAGTAAATCATATAGGGAAGAAATAAACAAATTAAGACAATACCGATTAGAAAGGTATGAAGTAACAAGTAACCCGGAACATGGATCAGACTCAGAAATAAACACTCCGGAAGAGTCAGGTGAAGAACCTGAGTCAAAAAAGAAGCCCGTTGCTTATCAGAGAACAAAGATCACGAGAAAAGAAAAAGAACCAGGCCTTGTAGTCCTCCTGTATGGTCGAGGTTATGAAACCTGGGATCCATCCGTACAGGAGGCGTTTAAACAAAATAACCCTGGCACAGATGAAAAAGGACTGCGGAGAAACCTGCAAGAACGAATAGACAAATTAGGCTTGTTTATCTGCACCCGTGTTGAATACGATAGTCAAATGGTAGTGTGGGCACACCCAGACGGCATAAGAACGAAGGATGAGATCAAGAAGTGGCTAGCTTGGTGGGTCCGAAAAATTGAAATACTAACCACGAGGGAGGTATTGGCAATAAAAAGCCCATCAGAGGGCTATGATCCATTAGTAAAAATGGTGGCCAAAGAAATGGATGTAGGCTGGGACACTAGGAGCACCACGGTAAAAGCTGCCTCTAGACATAAGGAATATAATGAAGAACTGGCGAAACTGAGGCAGTACAAACAAATGATAGCAGATCGAAATAAAGTAACACCAAAAGAGCGAGGCAGTAGTGGATTGGGCGGAGCGCCCATAAAACCAGCCTCAAACCAGGGTCCCAGTTCGTGGGGTTCCCGTGGGGACTTAACAAATTATAGGGAAAAGCCTAAATACGGTACAGATCCTGAATCGAGTGATGCAGGAAATGAAGGGAATCACAGATCTCCTGCCACCAGCCCCGAACGAAAGAAGAGAGCGGGGAAAGATGAGGGAGACTCAAATTCCGGTGAATCCGATGACGATACCAGTAAAGAATTTAAACTCATGGCCCGGTTACTGGCCAAACAAATGGCCCAACACCTGAATGTAAAACCCGTAGTAAACACGAACGTACATAACCCAAAAGGGCAGTTAAAACCCCAGGATGGGACTGAACAACCCCTAGCAGGTTCCATACGAACCTCGAGAGAAATTCATAAGAAATCTAGTGCTAAGATAAAACATCATGACCAAGACTTTGAACTCCCTCATGGATCAGGCAGGCCGAGACAAACTTTCTTGGGACTCCTCGAAGGGGAACCCGAACCAACCCCAAAAGCAACACCAAGGAATGGCGCTCCTCGTAAGCAACCTAAAATCACAATCCAATTCTCAAAACCCCTCGGCCCATTACCTGACGAGGCTCGGGTCTTAAAACTCCAAAATGGGATCAAGGTATGTAGTTTGGTAGGAAGCCCCTTCGCGATGGATGGTGATGGATTACTAGTATTTACCAAAAATAACTGTAAAATCCATA
>JBBPBX010046527.1:11044-26563 GCA_038048925.1 Garcialebias charrua | reverse complement strand
GCATTTTGCTGATTTAGCTTTTAGCTAGCCTTACTCTTCTTTTAACTTTTAGCATTTAGCTTTTAGTTAGCCTTTTGCTTCTTTTAGATCTTAGTCAACCATTTGCTACTTCAGCTTTTAGCTAGCATTTTGCTGATTTAGATTTAAGCTAGCCTTACGTTTCTTTTAATTTTTAACATGTAGCTTTTAGTTAGCCTTATTGCTTCTTTTAGATCTTAGTCAACCATTTGCTACTTCAGCTATAGCCAGCATTTTGCTGATTTAGCTTTTAGCTAGCCTTACGTTTCTTTTAATTTTTAACATTTAGCTTTTAGTTATCCTTTTGCTTCTTTTAGATCTTAGTCAACAATTTGCTACTTCAGCTTTTAGCCAGCATTTTGCTGATTTAGCTTTTAGCTAGCCTCATGTTTCAACATTTAGCTTTTAGTTAGCCTTTTGCTTCTTTTAGATCTTAGTCAACCATTTGCTATTTCAGCTTTTAGCCAGCATTTTGTTGATTTAGCTTTTAGCTAGCCTTAAGTTTCTTTTAATTTTTAGCATTTAGGTTTTAGTTAGCCTTTTGCTTCTTTTAGATCTTAGTCAACCATTTGCTATTTCAGCTTTTAGCCAGCATTTTGCTGATTTAGCTTTTAGCTAGCCTTACGTTTCTTTTAATTTTTAGCATTTAGCTTTTAGTTAGCCTTTTGCTTCTTTTAGATCTTAGTCAACCATTTGCTACTTCAGCTTTAAGCCATTGCTGATTTAGCGTTTAGCTAGCCTTACGCTTCTTTTAACTTTTAGCATTTAGCTTTTAGTTAGTTAGCCTTTTGCTTCTTTTAGATCTTAGTCAACCATTTGCTACTTCAGCTTTTAGCCATTGCTGATTTAGCGTTTAGCTAGTCTTACGCTTCTTTTAACTTTTAGCATTTAGCTTTTAGTTAGCCTTTTGCTTCTTTTAGATCTTAGTCAACCATTTGCTACTTCAGTTTTTAGCTAGCATTTTGCTGATTTAGCTTTTAGCTAGCCTTACGCTTCTTTTAACTTTTAGCATTTAGCTTTTAGTTAGCCTTTTGCTTCTTTTAGATCTTAGTCAACCATTTGCTACTTCAGCTTTTAGCCAGCATTTTGCTGATTTAGCTTTAAGCTAGCCTTACGTTTCTTTTAATTTTTAACATTTAGCTTTTAGTTAGCCTTTTGCTTCTTTTAGATCTTAGTCAACCATTTGCTACTTCAGCTTTTTGTCAGCATTTTGCTGATCTAGCTTTTAGCTAGCCTTACGTTTCTTTTAATTTTTAGCATTTAGCTTTTAGTTAGCCTTTTGCTTCTTTCAGATCTTAGTCAACCATTTGCTACTTCAGCTTTTAGCCAGCATTTTGCTGGTTTAGCTTTTAGCTAGCCTTACGTTACTTTAAACATTTAGCATTTAGCAAGCCTTTTTTTGCTTTTAGTTCAGTTCATTTTAGCTATTTTTGGTTTCTATCTTGTTTTTGCTACTTTAACTTTTAGCTAGATGTTTGTTGATTTTACTTGAACTTTTGTTGCTTTAACCTGGATATTTGCTACATCAGCTTTTAAGCTAACCTTTTGTCACTTTTAACTTTTTAGTTTTAGCCAGCATTTTCTAGTAACATTTTATTACCTTATGGTATTATCTAGAGTTGATAGTTCATCTTTTAGCTAGCCCCTTTCTACTTTTAGCTTGTAGCTGCACATTTTAACTTTAGCTTTACTTGAATTTTTCTATTCTTAGCTTCTGTCTAGCTTTTACATTTAACTAAATTTTTGCTGCTTTTAGCTGGCCTTTTGCTACTTCAAGTTTTAGTCTGCCTTTTGCTACTTTTAATTTTAGTTAGCCTTTTGTTACTTTTAATGGTTGGCTTTTAGCTAGCCTTTTGATAGTTGTAGCTTTTAGCTAGTCTTTTGCTACTGTTAGCTTTAACATTTCTGTGCAGTTCCTTCAGCTCATTTCAGTAAATTTCGGCTCCTAATGTTGAAACTGTTTTCTGAAGCCGTTACTCGACACGTTCTTGAGAAATTGTTACCTGTCTGGTTTGCATCGGTCTGGGTCTCACCTGTATTCCTGAGGTTGCGGCTCCGGTCTCGTTGCTCTGGTGGCTGGACTGACTGGACTCTGGGGACACGCAGTCTCTGTCCCCCAAACTCCCCGTCACGCCGCTGGAGCTCCGCGAGGACGACCCGGCCATCGCCTCCAGTTCTGGAGCTTCTCCCGCCCTCCGCTGTCCTGAGTCACCCTGCCCTTCCTCCTCCTCTTCCTCGTCAGAGTCCAGCGCCACAGGTCCGAGCAGGAGGATCTCCCTCCTCCTCTGCTCTGCCCTTTTCTGCTGAGCCGTGGGGCTGAGCGACCGCCGCCGTTTGCTGGACTGCTGGGTGGTGAAGTCCAACCCGGGCTCTGTTGGGTCCCTCCAGTGCTGCCTGGAGGTCCAACTGACCGGAGCCTCCTCAACGCTCTGGTTGATGAAGAGCCTGCGAGCCAGCTCTGTGCAGTCCTCCAGCTCAGCACAGGTCAGGTCTCCGCTCCGGTCCAGGCCCGGGGACCAGGAGTCTCCGGTGTACTGCGGAGGCTGACGGCGGTGCAGGGTGGGGGAGTCTGGTGCTCGGAGCTCCAGGTGGAAAAGCCTCGGGTCTCTGAGGGGAGAGCTGATCTCAGTGGGGGGGTGAGAAGGGCGGAGGACTCGTGAAGGAAGGGCGGGGGAAGTCGGAACGGCGGACAGGACCGAGCTCAGGCGTCTCTGACGGCTGATCTCGTGATGTGTGTCGTGATCCGTACGGGAGGTCTCAGGCTGGTGAAAGTTCTCAGGTGCTGGCGCTGTTTGGTTGTTCAATGGGATGTTCATCTTCAGAGTTTGGTTAAAGTTTTGTGCTTTTGGTTGCTCCCCTGAAGCGTTGTGCGAAGAGGAACCTCTCGGCTGAGTGAGAACTGACGTTACCTCCTCTGCTAGCCTGGCTCCAGGGCTGTGAGCCAGAGATAAAGACTTGCTGTCACTCAACTGGTTCAACCCCATGGTACCATTATTGCTCAGATAGGTTGCTCCCAGCGGTGAAGAGTTTTGGTCAATGCTTTTTCGGGTGGAGGGACTTCCTGCTGTTGCTTTTTCCGCTCCTTGAAAGTGAAGAGCGCTTTGAGGTCTCAACTGAGGAAAGGGTTTCAGAGGAACCTCGTAGACATCTTGACTGTTACCTGTGAGGTGTCCAGGATGCACTTGGACGTTCTGCCGCTGAACGGGAGACCCGGCCCAGGACTGGCAGCGCGGCTGTTGGTTGAACCGCGAGGCAGCTGTGTTCTCGAGAGCGTGGGCCAGTCTGATCCTCAGTAAGGGGGAGCCGAACTCGTCCACAGCCCTCTGAGTCGCCGCCCTGCCGATCAGATCCAAGCGTGGCTGTCGAGGCGCGGGGGAGAACGGCGTCTGCTGGTGACCCCCTGGAGACCTGAACGTCTGTTTGGGGCTGGAGCTGCACGATGAATCTGGACTGCCTGACCACGCCGGGTCGCTGAGGCGTTTCTGAAAGCGGGAGCTGGCAGAGTTACGTGGGCTCTCCACCGTCTTCACGTTGGACTTCTCCACGTAACTGAAGCTGACCACGGATCGCGTCTTATCAGGAGGAGTGTGCGGGACTCCAACTCTTTTAAAAGACAGTGAAGGGCGGAGGGGCGAACCCCAACACCTGCTGACTTGAGGTGAGCTTTTGGTTTGTTGGAGCTGGAGGTTTGCAACAGTTCGAGACGGAGACTGACTACATGCGACATCTTGGAATGGACAGGAAGCTGTGGACGTCTTTCCAACGGTTGACTCGCTCGTTAGCTGAGAGAGGAGCTCCGCAGGGCTGTCCTGAACGGAAACGCCCTGAGTTTCTTCGTACTTTCCATTTTGATCTGGGGCAGACCTCACTTCCACATAAAGATGAAGGACTTTTCCAGACTGGGACATGACCTCCTCTCAGCTCTAAACAATGACACAGAAACAGAAGTGGAGCAGAGAAACAGCCGGAGACCAAAGGTCCACTTTTTTCTTGTTGGGCTGGTTTAGTTTTTCTGTCGCTGGCGGTTGTTGTCCGTTTTTTTTGTTTTTAGTCTTTCTTCTCCCTCGCAGAGAGTCTGTGTGCAGAGCTGAGACGCTCAGGTTCAACAGCCAGAGGACAAACTCGCCCGTGGGACGCCTTCATTAGCACCAGGGTCCTCATACCTGTGAGAGAAAGAGAGGAGAGTTGTTTTATGAAAAAATGAAACCTGCAGCGGTTCATACTGACAGAGCTGCTGACGTTAGAGCACGGTACCGACATATGGCAAGATTTCAAAGTGTGCGACTACTTGGAGAAAGATGCTGAGGAGAGAAGCAAGAACATGTTCCCTCTTTCCTCCTTTAGGGAAAGTATTAAGTACTGGTAGTCCTCGACTTACGACGTTTTGAGGTTACGACACGCATCTCCATTAAAATATATATATATATTTTGAAATTTTTTATTTTGAAAGCCGAGTTCCGAGTTTCTTCCGGTTTTGACGGCAGAAGTAGCTTGACGGCAGCAGGCGGTCCGGCGGAGAGATACAGAGCTGGACCCAGGCGGAGCTCCAGAGAGCAGGAGGCTGGGTTTGGATGAAGCGAGTCCGATCAGCGGTTGCTGCCGTCGGACATGTGAGCTAATAATGCTGGGTGCACATCCAGGAAGTGCCAGAGCTCCAGTTTGGACCGGCAGACTGATGAGGAGGGACGAGCTAACATGCTAACAGACCTTACTGTAAAGCTCTGGACCGCGCAAAGCAATGGAAAAGTACAGGAAGCTGCAGACTCTGCAGCTTTCTGTACTTCCTGTATTCATTTCATATTAAAAACAATGACAATTTTTTAAAAAGAAAAATTAAACATAACATACAATGAAAGGAAGCAGAAGAAGAAAACATTTCTTATCATATCTGCTCCTTATCAAACAATCAATTCAAACTATTCAAACATATGTGTACATTATACGTGTGTGTGTGTGTGTGTGTGTGTGTATGTGTGTGTGTGTGTGTGTGTGTGTGTGTGTGTGTGTGTGTGTAAATTAGCCCACCCTAAAAATATGACCACCAGCCGTCACTGCTGCAGAGCTTGGAGGAACAACGAGCTAACATGCTAACAGACTGAAGAAGGCTTCACCAGCTCCCAGTAGGAAATTAACTATTTTTTCCACTTCATTATGGCTCCAAATGTATGTGATTTTTGATAATTATGTAAGGTACTGTGTTAGGATAGGCTAAGTGCTTGGTAAAATACAGTATATTGTACGTATGTTTTGAGTTAAGTTGAAAATCGCTTTACGACGCGGTGCAGGAACGGATCTCCGTCGTAAGTCGAGGACTACCTGTACTACAGAATTCCCTCTCTTTTGCCGAGGTTTACTCAAAAGTCAAATGTTCCATCCACACGTCACTGTTTAAATCTTGGGTGAGCCTCATGTTCATCTCTGGCGTTCGCCCAGCTGAGCTCTCTCCAGTCGCTGTCACCCTGTTAGGCGGTCGCGCAGAAAGGCTTTCCAACGATGCAGCTGACGACGGAGCTCGTTTTGTAAAAAAAAATAAAGACTCGAGGCTAACAGCCTCCGACTCTCCGCCAGCAGCGACAGATTGCCGTCGCCATATGGCAGCAGTGGGCGACGACGTGCACGTTGAAGTTAGTCCTCAGCGCAAAGAACACGAGCGACTGGATACAAACAAAACCCAACTGTTGTTTCTGCCGACTCCACACGGAGTGAATTTCAGCACCGTGTTCAGCTTCCTGACTGATCAGGGCTCGTTACAGCACACACACACACACACACACACGCTTCATTGCGTTTAGAATTTATTTCACTTTTTGCACGCTTTGTTCACGAGCTGCCTCTAAAGATCCATTAACTTCCATTTAGAAGACGATAAAACGTGTCTCTTTGTTTACATCCACTCAGCAGTTTTATGTCTAAGTGCTTCTCTCAGAGACTCATCACTTCAGCGTCTGTCCAGCTCTTAGTGGCTTCATGAGTAATGTTTAAAAAGCTGTAAGGAATAAAGCTGCATGGTGCTAAATGTCACAAATCAGGTCAGGGGATAACGTGTTATCAGATACAGATTAGATCAAAACAATTAAAAGATGAAGAAGCTATTTCTTGTGAAGTCAGTTTTTTTTCCACTGGACTGTAATAGTTGAGAACTAGTTTGTGAACTCCAGAGTCTGAAAAGACTCAAGACTCGTGCAGGGGTTCCCCTTTTTTTTTATTTTATTTTTTCAAAGAGTTGCAGAGGCTTTTATTTTGTTCAATAAATTATCTCTCAAATTAGTCCCAGAGTTTTTGTGCATCTCAGTTTCAAACCCATCTCAACCCCGTATTTCTTTCTTTTTCTTTCTTTTTTCTTCATTCTTTCTTTTCTCTTTTCTTTTTTCTTTCTTTCTTTTCTTTCTTTCTTTTCTTTCTTTCTTCTTTCTTTTCTTTCTTTCTTCAAACCCATCTTAATTTAATTTCCATAATTCTGGAGTGAGACAGTCTGCTGTATTTTTGAGACTATGTGTTGCAAATTCTGCGTCTTTCAGTGTGATTTATAGGCATATAAAGAACATCAGAAAGCGTACGCCTATTCTCTTAAAGAAGCACGCTCCAAATATTATTCCAACATCATCATCACCTGCCCTGGAAACTCTAAACAGCTCTTCTCCACAATAACTCGTCTGCTTAATCCCATTAAACAAACTCATGAGGAATCTGTTCAAAAAATGCAACCTGTTCCTTTCATTCTTTAAAAACAAAGTTGACTCTATCAGATCTCAGCTCCACAACCTCCCTGATCTTCGTTTACCATCTACCCGTCTGCATTCTGGGTCCCTGAGCAGCTTTGATGAAGTTGTTCAGAGTGAGGTGGAGACCATCATCAAGAAAATGAAGCCTTCATCCTGCGCCCTGGATCCCTTCCCCTCGTCTCTCATAAAATCCAATCACTCTGCAATAAGCCCATTAATCACACAAATAATAAACAAGTCTCTACAATCTGGTCATGTTCCACTGCCTCTAAAAACTGCCATCATTAGGCCTCTTCTGAAAAAATCTAATTTGGATCCCGACATTTTTTCTAATTACCGCCCAATTTCCCACCTCCCATTTCTGTCTAAAGTGCTGGAAAAAGCAGTTGCTGCTCAGCTGCAGGACCACCTACAGCAACACTCTCTGTATGAGAAGTTCCAGTCTGGATTCAGAGTAGCTCACAGTACTGAGACTGCATTGCTGAGAGTTACCAATGATGTCCTCATGGCTGCTGACACTGGTTCTCCCTCCATCCTTGTCCTCCTTGACCTCACTGCAGCTTTCGACACTGTGGACCATAGTATCCTCCTCCACCGTCTTCATGTGGAGGTCGGTCTCTGTGACACTGTCCTGGACTGGTTCAAATCTTTCCTCTCCAATAGGCTGGAATGTGTTAGTCTTGGCAACGCCACGTCCCAGACAGTCTGTGTCTCCTGTGGTGTCCCTCAAGGGTCAGTTCTGGGGCCCCTGCTATTTTCCCTTTACATGCTGCCTTTAGGTCAAATTATTAATCAGTTCAACATTTCTTTTCACTGTTATGCCGACGATACACAGCTTTACATCAGGACTGGAGCATCATCATCATCACCATTGTCATCTCCATCTTCACTCACTGCCCTCTCTACCTGCCTGGAGGAAATAAGGGCATGGATGAATCAGAACTTTCTTCAATTAAACTGCTCCAAGACTGAGGCCATACTGATTGGCACCCCTCACCAGGTACAAACATCAACTATAACAACAATTTCCTTTTCTGGACAAGACATCCCCCTCTCCACCTCTGTTACAAATCTTGGAATAAAAATGGACTCTCATCTTACATTTGAAAATCACATTAAGCATCTGTTTAAAACCTGCTTCTTCCATCTTCGAAACATCTCCAGACTTCGCCCATCTCTAACTTTTTCTGATGCTGAGAAACTCGTCCATGCCTTTGTCTCCTCCAGGCTCGACTACTGCAACTCCCTGTTTATTGGAATCCCTGGCAAAAACCTTCAGAAGCTTCATCCATCCATCCATCCATCTTCTTCCGCTTATCCGGGGTCGGGTCGCGGGGGTAGCAGCCTAAGTAGGGAGGCCCAGACTTCCCTCTCCCCAGCCACTTGGAGCAGTTCCTCCGGGGGAATCCCAAGGCGTTCCCAGGCCAGCCGAGAAACATAGTCCCTCCAGCGTGTCCTGGGTCTTCCTCTGGGTCTCCTCCCGGTGGGACATGCCCGGAACACCTCACCAGGGAGGCGTCCAGGAGGCATCCTAACCAGATGCCCGAGCCACCTCAACTGGCTCCTCTCGATGTGGAGAAGCAGCGGCTCTACTCCGAGTCCCTCCCGGATGACTGAGCTTCTCACCCTATCTCTAAGGGAGAGTCCAGACACCCTGCGGAGAAAACTCATTTCAGCCGCTTGTATCCGAGATCTCGTTCTTTCGGTCACAACCCAAAGCTCATGACCATAGATGAGGGTGGGAACGTAGATCGATCGGTAAATTGAGAGCTTTGCCTTTTGACTCAGCTCTCTCTTCACCACGACAGACCGGTACAGCGCCCGCTTCACTGCGGACGCTGCACCTATCCGCCTATCGATCTCACGCTCCAGTTTTCCCTCATTCGTGAACAAGATCCCGAGATACTTAAACTCCTCCACTTGGGGCAGGACCTCCTCCCCGACCCGGAGAGGGCATGCTACCCTTTTCCGGCTCAAGACCATGGCCTCGGATTTGGAGGAACTGATCCTCATCCCGGCCGCATCACACTCGGCTGCAAACCGCTCCAGTGAAAGTTGTAAATCACGAACTGATGAAGCCAGTAGGACCACATCATCTGCAAAAAACAGAGAAGCGATTCTAAGGTCACCAAAACGGATCCTCTCAACACCTTGGCTGCGCCTAGAAATTCTGTCCATAAAAGTTATGAACAGAATCGGTGACAAAGGGCAACCTTGGCGGAGTCCAACTCTCACCGGAAACGAGCCTGACTTACTGCCGGCAATGCGGACCAAGCTCTGACACCGGTCGTACAGGGACCTAACAGCCCTTATCAAAGGGCCTGGTACCCCATACTCCCGGAGTACCCCCCACAGAACCCCCCGAGGGACGCGGTCGAATGCCTTCTCCAAGTCCACAAAACACATGTAAACTGGTTGGGCAAACTCCCACGCACCCTCCAGGACCCTGCTGAGGGTGTAGAGCTGGTCCAGTGTTCCACGACCAGGACGAAAACCACACTGCTCCTCCTGAATCCGAGGTTCGACTATCCGACGGACCCTCCTCTCCAGAACCCCTGAATAGACCTTACCAGGGAGGCTTAAGAGTGTGATCCCCCTATAGTTGGAACACACCCTACGGTCCCCCTTTTTAAATAGGGGAACCACCACCCCAGTCTGCCAATCCAAGGGAACTGCCCCCGATGTCCACGCGATATTGCAGAGTCGCGTAAGCCAACACAACCCTACAACATCCAGAGCCCTAAGGAACTCCGGGCGAATCTCATCCACCCCCGGAGCCTTGCCACCGCGGAGCTTTTTAACCACCTCGGCGACCTCAGCACCAGAGATTGGAGAACCCGACCCAAAGTCCCCAGGCTCTGCTTCCTCAGTGGAAGACGTGCCAGTAGGATTGAGGAGGTCTTCGAAGTATTCCGCCCACCGACTCACAACATCCCGAGTTGAGGTCAGCAGCACGCCACCTCCACCATAAATGAAACTTCAATATATTCAAAACAGTGCAGCAAGGATCTTGTTGAGAGTTTGTAAATTTGAACATACTGTATTACACCCATTCTCCATAACCTCCATTGGCTTCCTGTCACCTACAGAATTCAGTACAAAACTGCTCTCATTACACATCAATGCCTCCTTCATGATTTTATCTCTGATTTTAGTTGATATAACTTATTTTTAATTGATTTTATTATTGATTTTTGTTGTTTTATCATTGATTTTACTTGATTTTATCACTTGTTTTTATTTGATCATTGATTTTAGCTGCACTTTGTAGCACTTTGAGATTTTTGTTAATGAAAAGTGCGTTATAAATTAAATTCATTATTATTATTTCAAGTGAAAATTGCAGTGTTTTCCCCAGTGATTCCCAACTCTGGACCCTGAGGAACACCATCCTGCACGCTTTAGTTGTTTTTCTGCTCCATCACACCTGATTCAGTAATTTTACTACTTCCTTCAGTTTTGCTGAAGCCTGTTAATCACCGGTTCATTCAAATCTGGCGTGTTGGAGCAGAGGAACAACTAAACCATACAGGACGGTGTTCCCCAAGGATCGGGGTTGGGAACCAGTTGCAGCCCAGTGAGGTGTTACCTTAAGCTTCACATAGGGTGTATAACATCTTAATACAATGCTGTATATGAATGCTGCCTATTTGGGAAGTAAAGCAAATGTGGCTCTTTCGATTCTGTCATCACAAAAAAATCCATCAACTCAACTCTTAGAAACTATGTTAAGGTTAAAGCTCAACAACAAACCAGTTTAAAACTTCACGCCTGATTATTATTATATTGGTGCTTTGAAATGTGGCGACGGAGCGTGATGCGTCCTAAAGCTGAACGTTAACCTTCATCAACATGGAGTTACCTCAGATGGATCCACCACGGAATGACGCTGCCATCAATAGAGGAAGCAGGAATAATCTGGCAGGTATCGACTGTGTATGAAGCCGGGGAATCAGATTTGTGCTCCTTCGTCCATTTATTCATCCTCTGACTGCAAGACAGCAGCAGGAGGAGGAGGAGGAGGAAGAGGCAGATGAAGTGAGGATGAAGATGAAGAAGTCACGTGTGCAAAGGAAAGAGCTGTGTTGGCAGTCGGCCAGAGTGATGGGAGTATAGAGTTACAGGAAGACGAGGTAAAAGCAGAAACAACTCGCCCCTCATCCTCTGCGAGAAGAGACGGATGATAGCTGCTTGTTTCCTGCTGCACTGCACGTGTCTGTTTTTAACCGTCACAAAGCCGTTGATGAGTTCACTAAAAACAAATTTATCAACGACATATCCTAAAGACTGGCACAAAGCACAGCCAGAGCTCTGAACTAAAGCCGGACTCTCGCTGGGACACTGGAGACTCGTTGGTAAAAGGCAATCACAACAAAGTGTCTAGAAATGTTGGCAATGTTCTCAGTTTTCTTACTTGAGTCACAGAATTTTTGTCTCAAAGTTGTTGCAGGCATCTCAAAACCATCTCAATCTTTTCTCAACTTTGCTGCAGGTGTCTCAAATCCATCTCAAGCTCTTTGCAATTTTGTCTTGTGGATCTTAAACTCATCAACAACTATTTCTTAATTTTGACACAAGCGTCTCAAAGTCACCTTGAACATGTCTTTATTTTCTTGTGGGCATCTCAAATGCTTTAGATTTGTCCCTGGTGTCTCAAATCAGAGACATACCCTTCGTAATGTTGTCCCAAGCAACCCAGACCTTTCTCAGTTTTGTTGCAGGCATCTCAAACTAATTTAAAACTCTTAATTTTGAAACAACCGTCTCAAACTCATCTCGAACACCTCTCAGTTTTGTTGCAGGCATCTCAAACCTTTTTGTATTTGTGTCTCTAACCAATCTCAAACCCTTCTTAATTTGTCCCGAGCAATTCAAACACTTGTCTTTTTTTTTCTTTTTCTCGGGCGTATCAAATCTTTTCCAATTTTGCCAAAGGCCTCTTGTGCTCTTAAATTTTAGTTTCTGTAAATGTTATTTTAATTTTATATATTAACGATCTGGTTAAAATGTCTGAGGTCATCAAATGCGTTTTGTTCGCAGACGACGCAACTTTTTTTTGTTCTGGAAATACTTTGAACAATTAACGGATTTATTAATGAAGGAGTTTGTAAAGATCCAAAACTGGTTTAGACTCAACAAATTATCATTAAATATGGATAAAACATACTACATGATATTTAGCAATAAAAATAAATCAATTGACATTCCATTTTTTATCGATGACTCAGAAATACGCAGAGTCAATGAGGTAAAATTCTTGGGTGTTATTATTGATGATAATCTATCATGGAAACAACATATAAATTTAGTTAAAACAAAAATATCTAAATCAATTGCAGTATTTTACAGAGTTCGATATCTACTAAATGATAAATCTTTGTATCTGTTATATAATTCATTGATTGTGCCACATTTGATTTATTGTGTAAGTGTATGGGGAAAAGCATGCAATAGCAACACAATGCCTATTTTTATTATGCAAAAAAAGATTGTGAGAATTATAACAAGAAAACATTATTGTCACCCTTCTGGTGTATTATTTTCTCAAATGAAGCTACTGAAATTCTATGATTTGGTCGATTACAACATTTTGTTACTTATGTATAGAGCTCATAATAATATACTACTGTCAAATATTCAAAGTTTTTTTGTGAAAAGAACAAGCTGCTACTGATTACAGATGCTGCTTAAGGGTAAAGATGTATTTGTTAAACCACAGTTCAGAACAAGTTTGAACGGAAGAACTACCGTAATACAAGGCGTAAGATTGTGGAATAATTTAATGTCAGTATTTAAGGAAGCTAAATCAATTTCTGTCTTTAAGAAAATTGTCAAAGTTGAATTGTTAAACAAATATAATTGAATGTATTTGAGTAATCCATATAATTGTTGGTTAAATGAGTTATTTACTTATTTTGTCATTAGAGAGCAATTAGTTTGTATTAGACAAGGAGCAGATTTAATAAGATATTTTCTTCTTCATCTGCTACCTTTTCATTTTACACCTTTTTTTTCATTTGCTTGTCATTTGTTGTATCACATTTTGTAAAATGAATAAACTTTTAAAATAAAATAAAATAATGTAAGAGGACTAACGCTGTATTTTAAAACCAGAGCGCGAGCTCTCCTCTGGCAGAAAACATTCGAAGCTACAGCTCCAAACACACTAAAAACCACACTAATGATAAATAATAGTCAGAATCTGCCTGTCTTCGTTTTATGTGTAGAATAAATCTCAAATGTGAGTTTGGAGGAGAAAGAAATAAGAAATGACAGAAAATGCACGGCTAAGAATACAGTTTTACGAGCTGTGTGCATAAAAACAGGCTGCAATAAAAATAAAAAAACAAAACATGCAAAACGTGGTTGAACAGCTCATTGCCACAAATAGAATTCTGTGAGAAATTTGCAAATTTTTCACAATTTAACAATTTAGAGTTGCAAACTATTCTCCAATGTGGGAGTTCATGTTTTCACTGCTGAGTTCACAAGATGGCACCAACGAGCCACACCTGTGAGCCATTTCATTGATGACACATGAGCATAAAAGGCCACATGCTGGTGAAGATTCTCAGTCGTCCAGGACATGATAAATCAAGAAAAGTGTTCAATACAGGCAACAGATGACTTCTCCTCATCACTGGAGCATTACATGTCAGTGGTAGTTATGCTTTTAGCCACTTTGTGCTCTTGAATTGTGTCCTTTGGCTGTTTCAGATCTATCCCTTGTGACTCACCTGTTCCTGGACTCCTCTGTAAAGCCCAGGGAGTCTCCTTGTGGTCTCCTCAGCTGTCTTTCTTGCCTTACAACCGTGCGGCGCCAGAAACCATAATTCACTCTTGACGTCTCGTTGCCTGCACCAACGACCCAATCGTCTACCTGTAAGAACAAAGACAATCAACACAGAGCCACTCCAGAAGTTCTCCTGCCTGACACTTCTCTCAGGGTCCATGATATTGCTTGTGCAGCTGTTCACTGTAAATCAATTCATAAATTTTCTACAAAGTCTTGAAGTCTGTTCATTTTCAGTCCTTGTCTCTGGGTCAGTTAATCATAACATCCGAGAGTCGTGGTCCAGATAGACCCGACCTTAAACGGGTCATGAACATCTCTCTGCACCGTCTAGATTCTGACACTTAGGTGCTCAGATGTTTTCTTTCATTCTTCCCATTCTTCCCATCTATCTATCTATCTATCTATCTATCTATCTATCTATCTATCTATCTATCTATCTATCTATCTATCTATCTATCTATCTATCTATCTATCTATCTATCTATCTATCTATCTATCTATCTATCTATCTATCTATCTATCTATCTATCTATCTATCTATCTATCTATCTATCTATCTCAGTGTACCTTTGTTACATTTTATGACTTGTTTATCAGATAATCATTTTTTAATGTTAGCCAGGAGTTATGGAGATGGATTGTGGGTGCGTTCATCCATCACCCACAATCCATCGCCCACAATGCGATCTCAGCCAATCTCATGTGCTTGAGACTATGCCACAAAATAAAGAGCTTAATTTAAGAAACGACTCTGCCAGCTGAGGAGATCTGGTGATGATGAATGATGGTGAATGTACCACGACAATAAAGATATTCAGGGTGTCCTTTACTGGTCAGGATGCTGTTTTAGACCAATCCGTTCAGATTTGGGCAAATCTTTTTGTGCTCTTGTGTGTTTACAACGCTGACAGACTGGCTTGGAGAAGTACCTGGAGAGAAAAGGGTCCGTCTAACCTTGATGAACAAAAAGGCCCAGCTGCTCAGATCTGATGACTCATCCTCTTGTTGCCCTTCTGAGCCAGAACGCTCACTAAAGGACACAAATAAACTCATTTGGGTCCTCAGTCTCTGCTTTTATGAGCCACATCACATGTAATTAAACCCCAGGCAGCTCTAATATTAGCTCCGTTGGTATGATGTTGAGCTGGTGGGGCTTGAGCTAATATTAGCTCTCTTCTTGCTGCTGCAGCTCTCTGTGATGTCAGCAACATGACAAGTTCTGCAGTTTAGTAAATCCTGCGGAGATTAGGAAGGCTTGTGTGGACAAGGGTGGACATTCAGGGACGTTTGCATGCAGCGCAACTTTTAATCCATATGTGTCTTCTAAAACTTGCAAGCACAAACAAAAACTGTACTTTCTGCTAAAATGCAGCATGAGTGAGTTTACTGAAGTATGCTGATGAAGCTGAAGCTGAAATGGTAAAGCTAAAAGAAACAGACCGCTAACTGAAAGCTAGAACAGGCAAAAAGCTGGATTAAAAATAATAATAAAAATAAAAAGTTAGTTCAACGTTCAACTGTCTAGAGTCTAAAATCATCAAAACACTAGCTAAAATCTAATACAGTAGTTTCAAAATGTTAAATAAAAGCAGCAAAAGGTATTTAACCCATGAGGCACCTTGAAAACGACATTAGAGCTCAAAATGGACCCTCTAATAAAAGTCTAAATAAAATGTAATGTCATCTATCTATCTATCTATCTATCTATCTATCTATCTATCTATCTATCTATCTATCTATCTATCTATCTATCTATCTATCTATCTATCTATCTATCTATCTATCTATCTATCTATCTATCTATCTATCTATCTATCTATCTATCTATCTTATCTATCTATCTATCTATCTATCTATCTATCTATCTATCTGTCTATCTATCTATCTATCTATCTATCTATCTGTTTATCTGTCTGTCTGTCTGTCTGTCTGTCTGTCTGTCTGTCTGTCTGTCTGTCTGTCTGTCTGTCTGTCTGTCTGTCT
>JBBPBX010046527.1:0-10912 GCA_038048925.1 Garcialebias charrua | reverse complement strand
ATAATAATAATAATAATAATAATAATAATAATAATAATAATAATAATAATAATAATAATAAACTTTATTTGTATAGCACCTTCCTACAATGCCTTGCATTGACCAAGGTGCTTAACAGGATAAAAAGATGAATAAACTGGAACAATAAATCAATGAAAATAGAATAAGAAACAACAGCAATAAAAGAAGGCAATGGAAATAAAAATGCTACATACTAAAATACCAAAAGTAATAAAAGTTACACACTGAAAGCTTTTTTGAACAAGTGGGTCTTCAGTCTGGTTTTGAACAGAGTCAGATCAGAGGTGGCACGCAGCTCAAGGGGGAGACTGTTCCAGGCTTTTGGGCCGGCAACAGAAAATGACCGGTCTCCCCATTGTTTGTACCTTGAGCGAGGCACCTCCAGCAGGTGTTGACTGGCAGATCGTAAATCTCTGCCGGGCTGATGGGCTTTCAAAAGTTCTGAGATGTAGAGAGGTGCAAGTCCATTCAGAGCTTTGAAAACAAACAGGAGCAGCTTGAACTGTATCCTGAACTGAACCGGGAGCCAGTGTAGAGAGGACAGGACAGGAGTGATGTGTTCATATTTTCGTGTGTTGGTCAAAAAGCGCGCGGCAGAGTTCTGTACAAGCTGTAAACGGGAGATGGAGGATTGATTAATACCAACATACAAAGCATTACAATAATCAAGTCTGGAGGTCACAAAGGCATGGATGGCCTTCTCCAGATCACCACGGCTGAGAAATGACTTGACTTTGGAGAGCAGTCGGAGCTGAAAGAAGCTGGTCTTGACAACAGAACTGATCTGTTTATCAAGCTTTAAGTTGGAGTCAAGCTGCACTCCAAGATTTCTGACCACCGGGTTGAAGTGGGGGAGGGGAAAACCAACACTGGGACTGGGAAGGATGTTGCTGGTGTCATCAGGTGCACCAAATAAAATGCATTCAGTTTTATCTGTGTTTAGGTGGAGGAAGTTTTGAGAGAGCCAGTGCTTAATGTCATTTAAGCAGTTGACAAGAGTGTTTGAACTGAGTGAGGGGTTGGGAGTGACTGGCAGATAGATTTGTAAATCGTCTGCATACATGTGAAAAGACAGGTTATGACGTGCAATGATTGATCCTAATGGCAGCATGAAAAGAGAGAAGAGGACTGGCCCTAGAATAGATCCCTGTGGTACACCAGAGGTCAGAGGGGTTGATGAAGAGGAGGACAGATTTGATTTATTTGATTTGATTTATTTATTCATTCATTTTATAATTAAAACAAGAAAACAATACAATACAAAACGAGAGAAAAAATATATATATATATAAAATGAAAGGTGGCAGAAGAAGAAAAAATCTTATTTTTTCTGCCCCTTTTTCTCCAATAAACAATTCATGTAGACAACTACTTGGATTACAAAATAAATAATCAACATAATTTTAGCATTTAAGAATAAACACATGACACAACCAACTCATAATTTCCAAAATAGTGAACAACATAAATAATAATTACTACCCTCTGTGTCATACACAAACTTCCAAATTTCAACTCATTTAAATATATGTTTTTAACCGTTTAAACTTAATCATTCTTTTGAATGAAACCATTGATCTGACCACTTTAATATCAGACTCCAATTTATTCCATAACCCTATTCCTTGAATTATGGTTGATCTTCCCCTCAAACTTGTCCTAAAAGGTGGCTTCACAAATATATCTGTCCCTTTAAGATTATAAATACTCGTTCTTCTAACAAAATATTTCTGAATATTAGAAGGAAGTGCATTAGTTTGAGCTTTATACAAAATTATCAAAATATTATAATCAATTAAATCATAAAATTTCAACAGTTTTGTTTGATGAAACAAAATGCTTGAAGGATGATGAAAATTCTTTCTGGTGATAATTCTAATAGCTCTTTTCTGCAAAATAAAAATTGGCATTGTAATTGATTTACATGCCGTACCCCAAACGCTAATACCATAAATTAAGTGTGGCACAAATAATGTATTATACAACAAATAAAGTGCTTTATCATTTAGTAAATCCCTAACTCTGTAAAATATCGCAATAGACCTAGATAATTTTGCTTTAACTGAACTTACATGATGTTTCCAAGACAATTTATCATCAATAATGATGCCCAAGAACTTCGCTTCAGACACTCTCTGAATCTCAGATCCCTCAATTAAAAATGGAAAATCAATTGATTTATTTTTATTACTAAAGATCATATAACAAGTTTTATCCAAATTTAACGTTAATTTATTAATTTTAAACCAATTCTGAATTTTTGCAAGTTCTGTCATCATTAATTCTAAAGTTTGTTGAATATTGTTACCACAACCAAAAAAAGTGGTGTCATCAGCAAAAAGAATGCACTTGAGGAGTCCTGATACCTGTACCAAATCATTTATATATAATATAAATAGCTTTGGTCCTAGTATCGATCCCTGAGGAACTCCACATGTTATAGTGCTGAGCTCAGATTTCACTTCATCCATCTGCACAAACTGTTTCCTTTTACTCAAATAACTACAGACCCATTTCAATGCCAGTCCTCTAATACCATATCTATGTAACTTGTCAAGGAGAATATTATGATCCACTGTATCAAATGCTTTCTTTAAATCAACAAAAACACCCACACAATATTGTTTTTGATCCACCGCTGTAGTAATTAATTCCATCAACTCCATTAGAGCCATGGACGTTGAATTTCCAGTTCTAAAACCATATTGATTGTTGGTGAGAATATTAAATTTGTCAACAAACTGATCCATCCTGATTGCAAACAGTTTCTCCAAGATTTTTGAAAATTGTGGCAATAGTGATATAGGTCTGTAATTATTAAACTCAGATTTGGAACCACTTTTAAAAAGAGGTATCACCTTAGCCACTTTCATGCGATCAGGAAAAACTCCAGAAGAAAAGGACAGGTTACATATATATGTGAAAGGCTTAATTACATAATCCATTATATTTTTTACAAAAGTCATGTCCATATCCAGCCAGTCCTTAGTTTTTTTCATACAGTGTTTCCAAAGTATTCATAAATTCATCATATGATTCATTAACATCTTCCACGTAAACATTATCCCAGTTTAGATTAACTAAATCATTTATAAATTTGTCCATAGCTGTTTTTGATGTATTTATAATTTTATTCTTTTTTTCAATTTTGATCATATTACTATGATATTTTTTGTAGATAGAAAAAACCGGTAAGTGATCACTAAGATCAGTCATTAGAATGCCACTAACCACATCCCCATTTATTGTATTTGTAAAAATATTATCCAATATTGTAGCACTGTGCGTAGTTATCCTTGTTGGTTTCGATATCAATGGGTAAAGGTTTAAAGTATGCATTGAGTCAATGAATGTACTGGTATTATAGGAATTTCTCAAACTCCCTAAATTGATATTGAAATCGCCACATATGAACATTGTTTTGGTGCAACCTTTTTCCAAAATTACAGTAATTTTATCAGTAAATGTATCAATGTTTGAATCAGGCGGTCTATAAACACAACTTATTATAATGTTTTTATCCTTATTATTTATAATTTCAATTGTTATCATTTCAATCACTTTGTCCTCAGTTATGGACATTTCATCAATTAGTTTACATTTTATTTCATTTTTAACAAAAAGGGCCACCCCACCACCTCTCCTGTTAGCTCTGTTCTTATAATATAATTCGTACCCATCAATGTAAACATTATTTACATTTTCATCGTTAAGCCACGTTTCAGATAGTGCTATTATTGTAAATGTTGTTTTTAACTGTTTTAAATAATCCGAAATGTTTGAAATGTTTGCATTTAAACTTCTACTATTGAAATGAATTATTGATAGTCCAGGCTTGATTAGACGTATGTCGTTAAACTTCGTTTCATCATAATATTCACAGACGTCTTCAGTTGGAAAGAATTCCGTTACAATCTCATCACTGACACTGTAAATTTTTTGATCAGAGTCCTCATTCGTTATCATTTCCAAATATATTCATTCCCAGGCCGATAATTCAGACCACTCATTTAGATTATCCAAATTTATCCAATTCCTTCACGTCTTTTATTATTTTAGCAGGTTGACCTTCTTTCACTCTAATCCAAACATTACCATTCCTCGTCCAAGTTGATACTATTGTTTTTTGTTTATTTTTTAACAACCTTGCTGCCCAAGCAATATTGTTATTTTTTTTAGTTAAATGTTCGTTAATGTAAACCTTAGTACCACTTAATTTTCTTGTTTGCATTAACACAGTATTCCTTATTTTCCTGCTAACAAATCTAACAATTATAGCAGGTTTGCTTTTGTTAGACTTGTTCGGCAAGGTGTAACACATGGATAGATCGTCTTGAGTAATATTAATATCTTTTTCTTGTAAGAAAGAAACTACTTGGTCTTCCAGAGATTGTTGATCCTGAGGCGTTGCATCATCAGTGGATCTGGGTTTAACTTCTAATCCCGATATCACCAGGTTTTCTTGTCTCAAGATCCTCTCAATATCATCCACTTTGTTTTCAAGTTCCAAGATTTTCTTGTCCTTTTCCGATATTTGAAGTCTAAGTAGCTTCACTTCCTCCAATAAGCCAATCAATTTTTCTTGATTAGTGGATAGCTTGCTTAGTTCTAATCCTATGAAGTTTATTGACTTTTTTATATCTTCCATAGTTTCAAGACTTTGTTCCTGAACTTGTTCTTCCACAAGTTCTTTCTTCCCTCTTTTTCCTTTATTTGCCATGTTTAATGTACATACAACCGTTTGCTGGTGAAAAGGCAAAGTTTGCCTCAATCCCAGTAACTCTGGTCTTTAATAATAGTTTACTGTAAAGGTCAAAGCCTGAATAAATAGGCTCACTGTTCACCCACGTGATCTTCCGCCGAATTTCTCCGAAGTCCGCCGAAGTTTTCCGAAGTCTGTCGAAGTCCTCCGAAGTCTGCCGAAGTCTGCCGAAGTCCGCCGAAGTGCAGTCACCGAGTCCTCCGAAGTCCACAGAAGTCCGCCGAGGTCAGGCGAGGTTCTCCCTGGTCGAAACGAGGTCCAGCTTGCAGCTTCACGGCTCACCGGCTCACTATGTCAGACACAAGTGCAGCCGTACTCCGCCAAAGTCCGCAGAGGTTTAACCAAACCTCCGAAGGCAGAGACGAGGCCCAGCCACAATGCTAACCGGTCAGAGACGAGGCCTAGCAGCAATGCAACCAGTCCGAGACGAAGCCCAGCACCAGGCCACTTTGGCAGGCGTACAATTGTCGCACAGCTCACAGGTCTGAAACACGAAGACCGGATCCTCGGCTCCAGCAACCCGCCGGCCCGATAGCGACAATCCACTCCCCAGAAGGCACCCGGACCGGGTAAGTCAGTCGTACTCGTAACCGTCCATTAATCGCCTTTCTCCATCCAATTAATTTTTAGTCCTCAAGCATACGAGTTTAATTGTCAGAGTTGTCTGTTTGAATTGTTAGAAAAGATTAAAACTGCCTCGCAACGCAGCGTTTCGTTGAACGTCTGTCCGCGGCAGCCATCTTGCCACAAGTCCCTATCATGACAAGATCACCTATCATGACAGAAAAAGTTCTCCCAGACAGGTAAGATTTGAACCACTCAAGCACAGCTCCCTGGAGGCCAACCAGCTGAGACAAGCAGTTGATTAGAACCTGATGGTCGACGGTGTCAAAAGCTGCTGAGAGGTCTAACATCACCAGCAGAGCAGGGTTTTTTGCATCCAGGGACAGAAGAATGTCATTCTGCACTTTGAGCAGTGCAGATTCAGTACTGTGACGAGCTCGAAAACCTGACTGAAATTTTTCAAACAGGTTGTTGAGCTCTAGAAAAGATTGAAGTTGAATAAAAACAATCTTTTCTAGGACCTTTGATAGAAATGACAGATGGGAAACTGGTCTGAAATTAGAGAGAGCTGTAGGATCTAGGCCTGGTTTTTTGAGAAGAGGCCTGACCACAGCGTGTTTGAAAGCAGATGGCACAAAACCTGAAGATAGACAGCTGTTAATAAATGACAAAACACAAGGACCAATTACATCAAAGGACTGTTTGAATATTTTTGATGGAATGATGTCCAGAGAACAGTTAGTTGGTTTCATCTGCTGAACCACCTTGATGAGGTGAGGCAGTGAAACCAGGTCGAACTGGTCAAAAACAGCTGTGGTTATTGCAGATGCACATGGGATGGTGTTGGATGGACTGACAATGTTCTGCCTGATAGAGTCTATTTTGTTGACAAAATAGCTCTGAAAGTCGTCACAGGTAGACTGTGTGGCAGTTTTCAGAACATTGACAGATGGATTGATAACAGACTGGAGTGTGTTGAATAGCGTCCTCGGCCGGTTGGAGCTGGTGGAGATTAAATTGGAGAGGTACTGTGATTTGGCCTGCTTCACAGCATTTTGATAATCACAGAGACAGTCTCTCAGTATTCCCTGAGATACATGAAGCCGGTCCCGCTTCCATTTTCGCTCTGCTTTCCTGCAGCGTTGTCGAAGAGCTCGCGTCGTTTCGTTGAGCCATGGTGATGGTCTGTTTTTTGAAGATGCCTGTTTGAGAGGAGCGATGGAGTCCAAGATCGTTGTGCAGGTGTGATGGAAGGAGGTGATGAAGTCCTCAGGATGTAGAGATGGGTCCAGGCTGACAGCAGAGCAAAATTCAGTGCTCTTAAAGGCATCAGTGAACTGACTTGGGGTGGATGGGGTGATGGAGCGGCAGAGACGTGCTGGGAGAATAGCCTTCGGTGCAGGAGAGGTGAAAAATTCAAATAATATGGGAAAATGGTCTGAAATACAGGTGTCCAGGATCTCCACAGCAGGTATTTGAAGGCCGTGGGAGATAATTAAATCCAGTGTATGACCCTGACTGTGCGTGGCCCCCGAGACCGACTGCGACAGGTTAAAAGAGTCCAGAAGGTCCTGAAACTCACATCCAAGCTGATTACTTGGGCAGCAGATGTGTGCGTTGAAGTCTCCACAGAAAAGCCAAGAGTCAAACTTTGGCAGCAGGTCAGCCAGTAGTTCTGAAAACTCACTGAGAAAGTTTTTATTGTATTGTGGGGACCGATAAAAGAGGCCACACAGCAGAGGTTTAGCAGATTCCAGCACAAAAAACATGCTTTCAAAACTGTTGTAGTTTTTCTGAGGCAACATGCGGCATTTGAACGCCTCCTCATTGAACACAGCAGCGAGCCCTCCCCCTCTTCCAGCCCCACGCGGTGCGCTCAGATAAGAAAAACCAGGTGGGAGGAGTTCTGAGAAGCAGCTGTTGTCTCCTGTTTTCTGCCAGGTTTCAGTAATCAGAAACAGATCCAGACGATGAGTTGAGATCAAATCACTTAATATAAAAGTTTTATTAGTGATCGATCTGGCGTTAAACAGTGCTGCACGGGTTGGAACGCAGCCAGTTACGTCACTCTCAGCTCGAGCGAGCGGGCGGAGGTTCTGTTTAACGCAGCCTCGCTTCACAGTCCTCACCGGGGGACAAGATGGATACTGATCGCTGACGTCATGATTGACAGCAACAAGGCATCTGTGGCGGCGAGCGAAGGAACGACGGACATCAAAGACGCTGAATTCAGGAGGTAAGTCAGCCGTCGGCGTGTTGTGAGACGAGAGATACTTTTTAAATCTCACCAGAACGCCTGCCCTCGTTCCGCGTCTTCTGCGTCTTTGAAGATAAAATTCTAATGCTCTGCCACACATTTACTTGTTGAGAATCTGTTCTGAACTGGTTGTAGCAAAGGTCAAAGGAAATGGTTACAAGACAGTGGTGAGACCAGCTATGTTGTATGGTCTGGAGACAGAGACATGGACAAAAAGACAAGAGACAGAACTGGAAGTGACAGAAATGAAGATGCTGAGGTTCTCCTTAGGAGTGACAAGGATGGATAAGATAAGGAATGAGATCATCAGAGGTACAGTGCATGTTGAACAACTGGGAGATAAAGTTAGGGAGGCCAGACTGAGATGGTTTGGACATGTCCAGAGGAGAGACAGTGGATATATTGGTAGAAGAATGTTAGAAATGCAGCTGCCAGGAAAAAGACAAAGAGGAGATACAGGTAACCCCCCGAACGAGTTATGCCTCCTACCCACTGCACAACTCGAAACGCGCCTGCCGTCCCCTTTTGGCCGCTGGTCACGGTCCCACTGAACCACTGAACACCGTCTGATGACGTACACTAGGGGGTAGCAGAGGGAGGGGTCTCTGGCTTGTTTTCCGGGTTCAGTTGTTGTTTTAACTGCACCTCCGACGGTCTTCGATGAGATTAAAACTTTTTTTTATGTTTGGGGTGATCTACACTGGAGAGGACAGCAGCCTGTCAGCAGCAACTGTAAAAATGCCACGTTTCTTACCGGAGTTTGGTTCCAATTCCTGGAGGCTCGATCCGGTGAGTTTAAAAAGTCCGAAAAAAGTCCCGTTGTGGTTGTGTAATCAGATAGCGAGGCTCTCCCGACTGTTTGCCGGATGCGTCGAGCCGCCAGAGATCAACATTTGGGACGTCGGCGGCTCGACGGCGACGCGCGCGTGCAGGCTGCCGCCGCGCCGCTTCGATCAGTTGAATCTCGCCGCTTCCTTGTTCGCCGTGACTCCATGCGTCTCCTCCATAGACTTTGAATGTAAACCGGCCGCTTCGGCCGCTCGACAAAGGGGGCAGTGGGTAGGAGGCATTAGGGAGATAAGAACTGTTCGCAGCTCGATTCTGCCGTAGCTAGGGGGTGAAAATAGTGTCCAGTTCTAGGTCGTGGAAATACCGCTAACGGAGCGCGCGCACACATTTAAGCATGTACAGTAGTGTACTGTAATGTTAAACATTGCTATTCACATTTACAGAATAAATAAAAATATAATTTCTTACTTTGAGATGGTCAAAAGCCGACATCTTAGGTTGCCATGCGTTGATTGTTGTCGGGCCGAGCAGCGCGGGGGCCGGCGAGCCACCGCAGCTGCTCCAGACCTGTGTTAGCTAGCTGGCTAGCTTCTGCTAGCCAAGCCATGAGCTGGTGTTGGAGCGGCGGCGCGATCAATCTGCAGCTGCTGCTCCAGCCTGAGACGTCCACAGAGCTCACAGAGCGATTCCAGCTAGTAATTAATCCATATGAGGCCATCCTGGTCACCAGTGTTCAAAGGCCGGCTCCCGGCAGCTAACCTAAAATGGCGTCCGGTTTTCTACATTAATTTGTGACCGTGTAAACTGAAGACCTACTTCCTGCTGCCCAAGATTGCTAAAAAATTATCAGAAATTTAGGGATGCCCAATGTGCCTTACTGCATATGCCACTTTTTGACTCTATAACAACATCAACTACTACCTCATACATATACTGTGTACATTAACTCATACGCTGCTTTGCCACTTTGCAAATGTCAATGCTAGAAACCTTTAGTTTATTTTAGTTATACTTTTTATACTCTTTTTTATACTAGTATGCAAAAACTCAGGACAGTATTATGTTCATTAAATGTTTAATGTTTTAGTTTTAGAGTTGGTGTAAATTTTCATACTCTTATACCACTATGCAAAAAAACTCAGGACAGTGTTAGTTTTACTATTTTATGCTTATGTCTATTATTATATGTTTCAGTGTTTCAATGTTTAGATGTTTACTGTTGCACCGAGGGACTGAGAGAAACGCAATTTCGGTCCTGTGTATGTCCTGTACAGTACATATTGCAGATCTGACAATAAAGTTGACTTTGACTTTGACTTTGAAATGATCATTTTTATCATAATTATTATTTATAAAGCCTTTAAAACAACCACATCTGCAACAAAGTGATGTACACATGAAATTAAGAACATTTAAACACAAAAAAATAATAATATATATATATTTTTTTTAGTACAGTAATTTCATATTTTTATTAAATATGATACGTTCGTAGGTCCCGTTGTCCGTAGGTCGATGGAGTCGTAACTAGGGGGTTTGCTGTATATGGATGCAGTTAGAGAGGACATGAAGGTAGTTGGAGTGAGGACAGAGGATGCAGAGTGAGGTGGAGGATGACTTGCTGTGGCGACCCCTGAAAAGGGAAAAGCTGAAAGAAGAAAATTCAAGTTAAATATCTCAAATAATTACAGCTTTTTCTCTTAAATCTAGTAAAGTGAAGTGTTGGAAGCCTTCAGACTGAACCTGTTTACATTTTTGTACAGTAAAAACAAATGATTTGAAACTTTTGACTCGGCTGTAAGACTTTTTTTCCATGTGTAGTTCTCAGGGAGCGTCTGACCGACAGGGAGCTAGACTTCCTGAAACTCCCTGTCAGCTCCTTCCTTCACCATGGCAACAGTGACCGGTTCTCCCTGACAACAGACGAGCTGCTGACCATGTCGTACGATGGCTCAATGCCCGTCACCCACACATCTGCCTTCCTACAAGGTCTTTGAACACACCGTCGGTTCTCCCTGACAACAGACGAGCTGCTGACCATGTCGTACGATGGCTCAATGCCCGTCACCCACACATCTGCCTTCCTACAAGGTCTTTGAACACACCGTCGGGTTTCTGCCCTGCCCTAAATGCACACGGTTTGTTTTTAGACTAAAGGTGATCTAAATAACCAGGCTGTCTGTAATCCTTTGACCTCAGGCCTCCTGTCTCGGTCTGGAACCGCCCAGCTTTGCTCCTCCTCCACCAGGTTGGTACACAAAACCAGAACTGGGCCCAGCAGCTCCAGGTTCAGCATCTTTAAAGATCTGATCAGAGTTTCTCAGATTGGGTTCGGACCTGAACACAGGGGTTCTGACAACATTGGGCCTCATGCACGAACATGTTCGTATTTTTATCCTAAATTTCTCTTACTTTTGTTCGTACGAAGCGTTCGTACGAACATGCCACGTCAGATTCAACAAACTCTTCTATCCTCAGCAAAAGTGTGTAAATGAGCTGCGTAAATATAATGAATTGCA
>JBBPBX010046526.1:10496-26563 GCA_038048925.1 Garcialebias charrua | reverse complement strand
CTTCCATCCTGCTGAAGACCTTTCATCGGCTGACTGAGCAAATGATTGGATTATAACAAATTTTTTCCTGGATTACCATTTTTCTGATTGTATTACAAGATTTTCCTGTGGGATTATAACACAAAGATTTTTCCATTTGTGGAATATACCATTTTTCTGATGGAATTATAACACCTTGATGGATTATACTATTTTTTCCTTTCTGATTGGATTACAATATTTTCCTATGGGATTATAACACAAGATTTTCCTGTGGGATTATAACACAAAGATTTTTCCATTTGTGGATTATACCATTTTTGATGGATTATAATTGATTTTCCGGAATTGCCATTTTTGATTGGATCATAACACTTGTGGAATAAACAAACATTTTTGAAGATTATATAAATTATTGATTGGATTACAACTCAACTCAATTACAACTTGAACACCTTAAAGCCCTGCCTGTGGAAGACATCTTTGGTGAGCTGTAGAATTATTTTGATTCTTATTATGCCAATCATGTAACCTGATGTAATCAACCTGTATTAGAAGTGCTTAATGCTGTTAACCCCTGCAACCATTAATTAAAATAACACAAAACATACAAATCTGGATTTTTCCTTGACTCACCTGATATTCAATGATGGAAAACTTGGTTCAAAGATAACAACAAACTTTGAGGAGGTTTTAAATCGTTTTATTAGCTTCTAGAGTAATAAACAACCCCCTGGGATCTTATTTTCCTAGATCCTAAAGCTAACCAGATCGGATAACAATTGCAATCTACTAGAGGTAAGCTGTCGTTAATGCACGTTTCCCTGTGAGGTACGATCTGACTTCATTCTGCTAGGTCAGGCTATCGACGGGGTGAAATGAGGGTGTGGCGTGCAGATCGGAGACAGTGAACAGTCTGGGTGAATTACCTCGACTCAGCCTTAATCCTAACTGTTCCGGGTCACATCAGGTAATACTCGTGTGCAAGGATTCGTTAAGGACCCGTTAGTGGAGTAGGCTGGAGTGAGGACTTGTTGCAAGGTCCTGTGGCTACCTCACTCGCGTAGAACGACATAGGACATGTATGAGGACAGCAGGACATGTATGAGGACAGCAGGACAGTGGTGAGATGTGCTGTAGGTGTGACAGACAGCTTCAAGGTGGAGGTGGAGTGCATCAAGGATCTGCTCTGAGCCCCTTCTTGTTTGCTCTGGTGATGGACCGACTAACAGTCAAAGTCAAAGTCAAGTCAAAGTCAACGTTATTGTCAAAACTGCAATATGTACAGGACATACACAGGATTGAAATTGCGTTTCTCTCAGTCCCTCGGATAAGGTCAGGCAGGAATCCCTGTGGACTATGATGTTTGCAGATGACATTGTGATCTGTGGTGAGAACAGGGAACAGGTGGAAGAGAAATTGGAGAGATGGAGGTATGCACTTGAAAGAAGAGGAATGAAAGTCAGCCATAGTAATACAAAGTACATGTGTGTGAATGAGAGGGAGGAGGTGGAACAGTGAGGCTACAAGGAGCAGAGGTCACAAAGGTGCAGGACTTCAAGTACTTGGGGTCCACTGTCCAGGAAAATGGGAATGTGGTAAAGAGGTGAAGAAGAGAGTCCAGGCAGGATGGAGTGGATGGAGAAAAGTTTCAGGAGTGATTTGTGACAAAAAGGTGTCAGCAAAGGTCAAAGGAAAAGTTTACAAGACAGTGGTGAGACCAGCTATGTTGTATGGTCTGGAGACAGAGACATGGACAAAAAGACAGGAGACAGAACTGGAAGTGTCAGAAATGAAGATGCTGAGGTTCTCCTTAGGAGTGACAAGGATGGATAAGATCAGGAATGAGATCATCAGAGGTACAGCACATGTTGAACAACTGGGAGATAAAGTTAGAGAGGACACACTGAGATGGTTTGGACATGTCCAGAGGAAAGACAATGGTTTGGACATGTCCAGAGGAGGGACAGTGGTTTGGGCATGTCCAGAGAAGGGACAGCAGGGTTAAGAATCCTTAATGTGGGTCAACAGTGAATCTAAATAAATAAATAAAAGTAAACGAAGACAGATTAAAGTGTCAGTTTACCTCTGAGAAGTGAGGGAAAACTCTGAAGACTCTGCTTCCAAACACGTTTGTCATCCTCTGACACAAACCTTTTTCCATCTGAAAACATGACGACAGCATCAGAGTCTTTATTCTAACATCACTGAGATGAGTTCAAGCCTTGTCAGAATGACTCCAACACTCAGGATTTATTGTCTGACCTGTGACCTTTTAAAAATCTTAGACACAATAGAAAAGGTATTTTTTCCTAAACATCACACAGTGAACACAAATACACACTCATTACACCATCAGAGTCAGAGAGTCTTTATTCTGAAACGAGATTATGTACAAAGGGTCCCAGTTACATCCAACAACAAAATGTAAGAGAAAAACAGTAATACAGTAACATCTAGGATATGAACTAAGAAAAACATCAACTAGTAATACACTAATCCTTAATGTAATAGAAAAACATCATTACAAACAGCAGCACAAACATGAGTCTTTATGAGCAGATGGTCACAGATGAACACAGCAACAAGAAAACAGATCAGCATCAGCATGATGTGATATTTTGCGGTGTTTATTCTTATTATTTATTTATTCATGAGTCTAACAGCCTCAGGGTAGAAGCTGTTCCTCAGTCTAGTGGTTCTACATTTGATGCTCCTTAACCTCCGTCCTGAGGGGAGTGGGGCAAAGAGTGAGTGTGCTGGGTGAGTGGGTCTTTCATGATGCAGGTGGCTCTTTTCCTGCATCTGGAGGTGTAAATGTCTGTGATGGTGGGGAGACTGACTCCAACATCTTCTGTGCAGCCTTCACCACTCTCTGCAGAGCTTTTCTTTCTGCAGCTGTGCAGCCTCCATGCCACACGTTGATGCTGGAGCACAGGATGCTCTCCACTGCACACCTGTAGAAGGAGGTGAGGACTGGGCTGCTCAGACCAGCTCGTCTCAGCCGTCTGAGGAAGTAGAGTCTCTGATGAACTTTCTTGATCAGGCTGGTGGTGTTGTTGCTCCAGCTGAGGTTGTTGTTCATGTGTACACCCAAGTACTTGTAGCTGGAGACCACTTCCACTACAGATCCTCTTGTGTTCAGTGGGGTGTGTGTGTGTGTTTGTTCCTTCTGAAGTCCACAATCATCTCCTTTGTCTTCTTCACATTTATGCGAAGGTTATTCTCTTTGCACCAGCTCTCCAGATGTTCCACTTCTTGCCTGTAGCTGGACTCATCATAGTTTGTGATGCATCCCACCACAGCTGTATCATCTGCAAACTTTACAATATGACAGCCTGGATGGGTGGCTGCACAATCAAATGTGAGCAGAGTGAACAGAAGAGGGCTCAACACACCTCCTTGAGGAGAGCCATGAGTTTACATTGAACTCACACAGGAGAGTTCTGTTCTCAGTTGAAGTCAAACATGAAGTAATAGAGTTGAAACGCTTCAGTGCTTGTTGACAGGAAAAAAACATCATTGTTCCATATTTTGCTAACAGAGCACTTCACTCTCAGACTGCAGGTTTACTTGTGGTTCCTAGAGTTTCCAGCAGCAGAATGGAGGAAGATCTTTCAGTTGTCAGGCTCCTCTCTTGTGGAACCAACTTCCAGTTTCTGTCCATGAGGCTGACACATTGTCCAGTTTGAAGACTGGGATTATAATAATAATAATAATAATAATAATGAATTCAATTTATAACGCGCTTTTCATTAGTGAAAATCTCAAAGCGCTACACACATTGAATGCTACACACATTCATACACCGGTAGTGGCAGACTACCATGCAAGGTGCTTTCCAGTCCTACCGGGAGCAACTCTGGGTTAAGTGTCTTGCCCAAGGACACAACGACACATGGTGTGGGGAACCGGGATTCGAACCGCCAACCTTCCGATCGGGGGACGACTGCCATTACCACTACGCCACAGCCGCCCCATATTAATTAACACTTAACACTTTACTTTTTGATAAATCCTATAGTTAGGGTTGGCTTGTTCTGCTGCTATAGACTTAGACTACTGGAGGACAAACTGACCTCATTTCCTCTGTCTGCTGCTGCTTTACTTACTCTATACTTCCTGTTAGTATTTGTAATTATTTCTATCTTAACATGTTTTTTGTCTTTCCTCTTATAGAAAGTACACCTGGACTATAGAAAGTACATCTGGATGACAGAAAGTACACCTGGATAATGGAAAGTACACCTGGACCACAGAAAGTTCACCTGGCCTATAGAAAGTACACCTGGATTATAGAAAGTACACCTGGACTGTAGAAAGTACACCTGGACCATAGAAACTACACCCAGCCTATAAAAGCTACACCTGAACTATAGAAAGTACATCTGGACTATAGAAAGTTCACATGGAATATAGAAAGTACACATGGACCAAAGTACACCTGGACCATAGAAAGTACACCTAGAGTATAGAAAGTACACCTGGACTATAGAAAGTTCACCTGGACTATATAGTTCACCTGGACTATAGAAAGTACACCTGGACTATAGAAAGTATACCTGGACTATAGAAAGTTCACCTGGACTATATAGTTCACCTGGACTATAGAAAGTACACCTGGAATATAGAAAGTACACCTGGACTATAGAAACTACACCTGGACTATATAAACTACACCTGGACTATAGAAAGTACACCTGGACGATATAAAGTACACCTGGACTATAGAAACTACACCTGGACTATAGAAACTACACATGGACTATAGAGAGTACACCTGGACTATAGAAAGTACACCTGGACTATATAAAGTACACCTGGACTATAGAAGCTACACCTGGACTATATAAAGTACACCTGGACTATAGAAAGTACACCTAGCTTATAGAAAGTACACCTGGATTATAGAAAGTACACCTGGACTGTAGAAAATACACCTGGACTATATAAAGTACACCTGGACTATAGAAATTTCACCTGGCCTATAGAAAGTACACCTGGATTATAGAAAGTACACCTGGACTATAAAAAAACTACACCTGGACTATATAAAGTACACCTGGACTATAGAAAGTTCACCTGGCCTATAGAAAGTACACCTGGATTATATAAAGTACATCTGGACTGTAGAAAGTACACCTGGACCATAGAAACTACACCCAGCCTATAAAAGCTACACCTGAACTATAGAAAGTACATCTGGACTATAGAAAGTTCACATGGAATATAGAAAGTACACATGGACCAAAGTACACCTGGACCATAGAAAGTACACCTGGACTATAGAAACTACACATGGACTATAGAGAGTACACCTGGACTATAGAAAGTACACCTGGACTATATAAAGTACACCTGGACTATAGAAGCTACACCTGGACTATATAAATGTGGCAGGATGACCTGCAGTCATTAAAAGCACCACAGGTACTGCAATGTGATTGGTGGTTCTGGGGCTGGCTTCCTGTATAAAACAGAGCCCGCCTCCAGGGGTGAACACACGTCATCCGCCTTCCGGCGGCTTTAGCTGGCTGTGTCACGCGCTAGCTGGGCGCTTTTTGGTTGCACAAGCTTTATGTTTCCCTCTTGCTAGAGGTGAAACTTGGTGGTGAGTAAGCACCAGTTTATCTCTCTGTTTCATACTTTTTTAGATTTTAATGTTAAATATTTATTGTTTTAGTCGCTGCTGTTTGTCCTTGCGGTGTGTGTGCTGCTGTCCGGATGGTCCCGACTGGTTTTCTGCCTTCTCCTGGGTCGTCTTTCAACTGCCGACTGGTCCTGGATCGGTGTCCGCTGGCTGGACGGCGTGGGGCGGGCCGCGTCACGCGTCCTGCGGGCCGAGTTGGGCCTAACGCCCAGCTCAACTGAACAGGCGTCTGCTGGAGTTCCGTCTTCTCCAGGGCGACAGATCATATACCAGGGTGGACTTTGGACTGGCACGTGATTGCTAAAAAGAATCCCTCCAGGCGGTGACAATAATCCTGTTGTGGCGTGGGAAGTGTGTGTGTGTTTGTGTATGATTCCCTCCTGTTTTAGAAATACTGTATGAATTGCACTTTTATTGACTGGAGTTATTGCTTCCTTTTAAACTGAATATTTTAGACTTAGCCTTATTTAATAATTAAACAATTGTGCAATTTAATTGGTGCCAGTGTGTGAATCTGTCCAAGCCTCCTCTGCAAACGGGTCTACGTGCCCTAAGGGTATTTTTTTAGTACAGTTTTTAACTAAATTCACTTTCTTTTATTGAAAATAGATTATTTATTTTTTTAAACTAAAGTTCTCTATTTTTATTAACACCCGTCCGGCTACATAAAGTACACCTGGACTATAGAAAGTACACCTGGCCTATAGAAAGTACACCTGGATTATAGAAAGTACACCTGGACTGTAGAAACTACACCTGGACTATATAAAGTACACCTGGACTATAGAAATTTCACCTGGCCTATAGAAAGTACACCTGGATTATAGAAAGTACACCTGGACTGTAGAAAGTACACCTGGACCATAGAAACTACACCCAGCCTATAAAAGCTACACCTGAACTATAGAAAGTACATCTGGACTATAGAAAGTTCAAATGGAATATAGAAAGTACACATGGACCAAAGTACACCTGGACCATAGAAAGTACACCTGGAGTATAAAAAGTACACCTGGACTATAGAAAGTTCACCTGGACTATATAGTTCACCTGGACTATAGAAAGTACACCTGGACTATAGAAAGTACACCTGGACTATAGAAACTACACCTGGACTATAGAAAGTACACCTGGACTATATAAAGTACACCTGGACTATAGAAACTACACCTGGACTATAGAAACTACACATGGACTATAGAGAGTACACCTGGACTATAGAAAGAACACCTGGACTATAGAAACTACACCTGGACTATAGAAACTACACCTGGACTATAGAGAGTACACCTGGACTATAGAAACTACACCTGGACTATTAGAAACTACACCTGGACTATAGAAACTACACCTGGATTATAGAGAGTACACATGGACTATAGAAACTAAACCTGGTTTATAGAAAGTTCACCTGGACTGTAGAAAGTACACCTGGACCATAGAAACTACACCCAGCCTATAAAAGCTACACCTGAACTATAGAAAGTACATCTGGACTATAGAAAGTTCACATGGAATATAGAAAGTACACATGGACCAAAGTACACCTGGACCATAGAAAGTACACCTGGAGTATAGAAAGTACACCTGGACTATAGAAAGTTCACCTGGACTATATAGTTCACCTGGACTATAGAAAGTACACCTGGACTATAGAAAGTACACCTGGACTATAGAAAGTACACCTGGACTATAGAAAGTACACCTGGACTATATAAAGTACACCTGGACTATAGAAAGTACACCTGGACTATAGAAAGTACACCTGGACTATAGAGAGTACACCTGGACTATAGAAAGTACACCTGGACTATATAAAGTAACCTGGACTATAGAAAGTACACCTGGACTATATAAAGTACACTTGGACTATAGAAAGTACACCTGGCCTATAGAAAGTACACCTGGATTATAGAAAGTACACCTGGACTGTAGAAAGTACACCTGGACTATATAAACTACACCTGGATTATAGAAAGTACACCTGGACTATAGAAACTACACATGGACTATATAAAGTACACCTGGACTATAGAAAGTTCACCTGGCCTATAGAAAGTACACCTGGATTATAGAAAGTACACCTGGACTGTAGAAAGTACACCTGGACCATAGAAACTACACCCAGCCTATAAAAGCTACACCTGACCTATAGAAAGTACATCTGGACCATAAAAAGTTCACATGGAATATAGAAAGTACACATGGACCAAAGTACACATTGACCATAGAAAGTACACCTGGAGTATAGAAAGTACACCTGGACTATAGAAAGTTCACCTGGACTATATAGTTCACCTGGACTATAGAAAGTACACCTGGACTATAGAAAGTACACCTGGACTATAGAAGCTACACCTGGACTATAGAAACTACACCTGGACTATAGAAAGTACACCTGGACTATATAAAGTACACCTGGACTATAGAAACTACACCTGGACTATAGAAACTACACATGGACTATAGAGAGTACACCTGGACTATAGAAAGTACACCTGGACTATAGAAAGTACACCTGGACTATAGAAACTACACCTGGACTATAGAGAGTACACCTGGACTATAGAAACTACACCTGGACTATCAGAAACTACACCTGGACTATAGAAACTACACGTGGTTTATAGAAAGTTCACCTGGACTGTAGAAAGTACACCTGGACCATAGAAACTACACCCAGCCTATAAAAGCTACACCTGAACTATAGAAAGTACATCTGGACTATAGAAAGTTCACATGGAATATAGAAAGTACACATGGACCAAAGTACACCTGGACCATAGAAAGTACACCTGGAGTATAGAAAGTACACCTGGACTATAGAAAGTTCACCTGGACTATATAGTTCACCTGGACTATGGAAAGTACACCTGGACTATAGAAAGTACACATGGATTATAGAAACTACACCTGGACTATAGAAACTACACATGGAATTTAGAGAGTACACCTGGACTATATAAAGTACACCTGGACTATAGAAACTACACCTGGACTATATAAAGTACACATGGACTATAGAAAGTACACCTGGACTATAGAAACTACACCTGGACTATAGAAAGTACACCTGGACTATAGAGAGTACACCTGGACTATAGAAAGTACACCTGGACTATAGAAAGTACACCTGGACTATAGAAAGTACACCTGGACTATAGAAAGTACACCTGGATTATAGAGAGTACACCTGGACTATAGAAAGTACACCTGGATTATAGAGAGTACACCTGGACTATAGAAAGTACACCTGGACTATAGAAAGTACACCTGGACTATAGAGAGTACACCTGGACTATAGAAAGTGCACCTGGACTATAGAAACTACACCTGGATTATAGAGAGTACACCTTGACTATAGAAACTACACCTGGACTATAGAAACTACACCTGGATTATAGAGAGTACACCTGGACTATATAAACTACACCTGGACTATAGAAAGTACACCTGGACTATAGAGAGTACACCTGGACTATAGAAAGTGCACCTGCACTATAGAAACTACACCTGGATTATAGAGAGTACACTTGGACTATAGAGAGTACACCTGGACTATAGAAACTACACCTGGACTATAGAAAGTACACCTGGACTATGTAAAGTAACCTGGACTATAGAAACTACACCTGGAATATATAAAGTACACCTGGACTATAGAAAGTACACCTGGCCTATAGAAACTACACCTGGATTATAGAAAGTACACCTGGACTGTAGAAACTACACCTGGACTATATAAACTACACCTGGATTATAGAAAGTACACCTGGACTATAGAAACTACACCTGGACTATAGAAAGTACACCTGGACTGTAGAAAGTACACCTGGACCATAGAAACTACACCCAGCCTATAAAAGCTACACCTGAACTATAGAAAGTACATCTGGACCATAGAAAGTTCACATGGAATATAGAAAGTACACATGGACCAAAGTACACCTTGACCATAGAAAGTACACCTGGAGTATAGAAAGTACACCTGGACTATAGAAAGTTCACCTGGACTATATAGTTCACCTGGACTATAGAAAGTACACCTGGACTATAGAAAGTACACCTGGACTATAGAAAGTACACCTGGACTATAGAAGGTACACCTGGACTATAGAAAGTACACCTGGACTATAGAAAGTACACCTGGACTATAGAAAGTACACCTGGACTATAGAAAGTACACCTGGACTATAGAAAGTACACATGGACTATAGAGAGTACACCTGGACTATAGAAAGTACACCTGGACTATAGAAAGTACACCTGGACTATAGAAAGTACACCTGGACTATAGAAAGTACACCTGGACTATAGAGAGTACACCTGGACTATAGAAACTACACCTGGACTATCAGAAACTACACCTGGACTATAGAAACTACACGTGGTTTATAGAAAGTTCACCTGGACTGTAGAAAGTACACCTGGACCATAGAAACTACACCTAGCCTATAAAAGCTACACCTGAACTATAGAAAGTACATCTGGACTATAGAAAGTTCACATGGAATATAGAAAGTACACATGGACCAAAGTACACCTGAACCATAGAAAGTACACCTGGAGTATAGAAAGTACACCTGGACTATAGAAAGTACACCTGGACTATAGAAAGTACACCTGGACTATAGAAAGTACACCTGGACTATAGAAAGTACACCTGGACTATAGAAAGTACACCTGGACTATAGAAAGTACACCTGGACTATAGAAAGTACACCTGGACTATAGAAAGTACACCTGGACTATAGAAAGTACACCTGGACTATAGAAAGTACACCTGGACTATAGAAAGTACACCTGGACTATAGAAAGTACACCTGGACTATAGAAAGTACACCTGGACTATAGAAAGTACACCTGGACTATAGAAAGTACACCTGGACTATAGAAAGTACACCTGGACTATAGAAAGTACACCTGGACTATAGAAAGTACACCTGGACTATAGAAAGTACACCTGGACTATAGAAAGTACACCTGGACTATAGAAAGTACACCTGGACTATAGAAAGTACACCTGGACTATAGAAAGTACACCTGGACTATAGAAAGTACACCTGGACTATAGAAAGTACACCTGGACTATAGAAAGTACACCTGGACTATAGAAAGTACACCTGGACTATAGAAAGTACACCTGGACTATAGAAAGTACACCTGGACTATAGAAAGTACACCTGGACTATAGAAAGTACACCTGGACTATAGAAAGTACACCTGGACTATAGAAAGTACACCTGGACTATAGAAAGTACACCTGGACTATAGAAAGTACACCTGGACTATAGAAAGTACACCTGGACTATAGAAAGTACACCTGGACTATAGAAAGTACACCTGGACTATAGAAAGTACACCTGGACTATAGAAAGTACACCTGGATTATAGAAAGTACACCTGGACTATAGAAAGTACACCTGGATTATAGAAAGTACACCTGGACTATAGAGAGTACACCTGGACTATAGAAAGTACACCTGGATTATAGAGAGTACACCTGGACTATATAAAGTACACCTGGACTATAGAAAGTACACCTGGACTATAGAAAGTACACTTGGACTATAGAAAGTACACCTGGACTATAGAAAGTACACCTGGACTATATAAACTACACCTGGACTATATAAAATACACCTGGACTATAGAAACTACACCTGGACTATAGAAAGTACACCTGGACTATAGAAACTACACCTGGACTATAGAAACTACACCTGGACTATATAAAGTACACCTTGACTATAGAAACTACACCTGAACTATAGAAAGTACACCTGGACTATAGAAAGTACACATGGACTATAGAAACTACACCTGGACTATAGAAACTACACTTGGACTATATGTACACCTGGAATATAGAAACTACACCTGGAGTATATAAACTACACCTGGACTATATAAAATACACCTGGACTATAGAAACTACACCTGGACTATAGAAAGTACACCTGGACTATAGAAACTACACCTGGACTATAGAAACTACACCTGGACTATATAAAGTACACCTTGACTATAGAAACTACACCTGAACTATAGAAAGTACACCTGGACTATAGAAAGTACACATGGACTATAGAAACTACACCTGGACTATAGAAACTACACTTGGACTATATGTACACCTGGAATATAGAAACTACACCTGGACTATATAAACTACACCTGGACTATATAAAATACACCTGGACTATAGAAACTACACCTGGACTATAGAAAGTACACCTGGACTATAGAAACTACACCTGGACTATAGAAACTACACCTGGACTATATAAAGTACACCTTGACTATAGAAACTACACCTGAACTATAGAAAGTACACCTGGACTATAGAAACTACACCTGGACCTGTCATTCTGTGTCTGTTTTTACTTCCTGTCCTCTCAAACCCAGTCAGTCGAAACAGATGTTCGCTCGTCCTGATCCTGGTTCTGCTGGAGGTTTCTTCCTGTGAAAGGGAGTTTTTTTTCTTCCCACTGTCTCCTTTGTTCTTGCTCAGGATGTGAGAATGTGACGAAGTGAAGGTTCAACACATTCTGCTGCTTCCTGATAAATAACTTTACTGTGTTTTATAAAGTCTGTGAATGTTTCTGTTCCGTGTCCTGGGACGACTCATGTTGTGACGGAGCTACAGAAATAAACTGAACTGAATTTCATCCAGACTGACAGGATTAAGAGGATCATTCTCTGTTACAGAATAATTTCAGATTACAGTACTGTATACTGTATATCAAACTTTAAAGGTACAAATTTATTGTATGTCTCTAGCACAAAAAAAACAACAATGTTGTGATATGTGCTGGTGAAGATTCTCAGTCATCAACAGAAAAAAAAATGTAGGAGAGAAATAGAAAGTGAAATGCAAAGTATCAAAACTAGCAAAACACCACAAGGTAGATGTACAAAATCAAAAACAGGAACATATCTGCAATGGTTTTTGCCAGGTTTCCAAAAGATTTTTAAAACCATTTAGGGAGGTCAGGGCCGAGAGCTTCAAATCTTTTTGTAAGATATTCCAGGAAGCAGGAGCAGAGTAGGAGAATAACATATTTTTTTGTATTCCTGCTAATGAACTTGACGACTACTGACGGTTTGAATCTTGGTGAATTATTGGGCAGGGTGTGACAGAACGAAATGTCCCCATAGTCTATGTCAATGTTCATGTTCCGTAAGAAAGTAACTACATGTTCCTCCAGAGTCTCTTGTTCTTCCTGAGATTCATACTCATTTGGGTCACTGTTATTAGGAGCTCTTTTATATGTCCGACACTTACTAACATCAAGTCCTGAGATCACCACGTTGTCTTGCTTTGTGTATTGTTCTAAATCCTCTATTTTTCGTTCTAGTTCAGCAATTTTATTGTCTTTGCTAATTATCAGTTCTTTCAGTTCTCTTATTTCTTTAACCAGACCGGCCTGGGAATCCATTTTTGCTGTTAAATTTTCTATTTGTTCACTCATAAAGTTGAGTGATTCTTTAAAGTCTTGCACATCTGAGTTGTTTCCCTCCGAGTCTGGTGATTTTTGTCCTTTATTTCTCATACTTACAGAGTTTGTGATCTAGTGGTAGCAGGTCTTTGGTTTGTTTGCTGAACCACGTGGCCCTTCCACAAGGCTCACAGGCCTAACGATGGTGGCTGTGGCCCAGCAGTGCAGCACCCAGATCAGCAGTTATTAGAACAGAACTCACGGTTTCAGCAGCATATTTTCATACTTTCAGCAGGATATTATACATTATTATTATTATTATTATTATCATCATTATTATTGTTATAATGATATGGACATTGCAGAAGTTTATCAAAACAATGTTACAGTGAATGCATGCTGTAATCAAAGCTAAAGGTGGGCCAACAAAATATTAATGTGACCTTTTTTTTGGTGGCCATTTTTTGTTGTTGCTGCATTCATTCATCCTCATCTGCTCACACAGCCTCATGTTCATGCTGCTGTTGTTCAGCGTATTGTTTTGTACTACTGGTGCTAAGCATATTCTTGTTTGGCGGATTTCTTACATTAATGTTTTTCTTAGTTCACATCTTAGATTTTATTACTGTCTTTCTTTTACAATTTTCTTTTACAAAGTACAATGTATACGTTTGTTGGATGTAACTGGAACCCTGTGTACACATTTTTGTTCCATTGCATGTACCACATGTTGTGCGAATGACAATAAAGAAACCTTGACCTTGACCTTGATTGTTTTTATTTTTACACAACACAAAACTAAATCACAATTCATAGGTGGATGTTGTGAGGTTACACTCATGTACAGAAGGTGGCGGTATGCACCTTTAAGTTGTTTGCAATCCACCATTAAAAGAAAGAAAGGAAGAAGAAAAAGAAGATTAAAGGAAAGATGAAGAAGAAGACAATGAAGATGACACCTGACATAAACACCTGGTGGATGATATATAACAACTAGAGAAAGCGGCCTTTCTGATTTCCATTTTGGATGTGAAAAACTGAAGGACATTGACTCAAAAGTAAATTGGTTTAGCATTAAAACCAGCCACTATGGAACGCAAACCAGTATATCTCTGGTTCTGGTCCCAAGCCCGGGTAAATGGTGAGGGTTGTGTCAGTAAGAGCATCCGACGTGAAACACTTTTGACAAAACCATAATATGAGTTCATCAAAGTGAAACCATTCCAGCTCGGTCGAGGCCCGGGTTAACAACGACTGCCACAGGTGCTGTTGACAAACAGGGTGAATTGTACTACTGTTAGTCGAAGACCCCGAGGAGGGAAACGTGTCAGGAGACAGAGGGAGAGGAGGAAAGTGAAGAATGTAGGACTGAGGGTTGAAGCTCTAAATGTGGGGACAATGACAGACAATGGTAGAGAGCTGGCTGACATGATGCTGAGAAGGAAGGTAGATGTTTCTTTTTATTCCTCTCTCTTTTGCCTTCCACAAAGACAGTCACTCTTACTCTTCCTCACTCCTGCTTTTTTGGCTCTCTTGTCCCCTCAACCTCAGAGCCTCTCTTTACACATCTTCTGAATCAAAAATGATTATGGATCTGGTCAGCTGGTCCCTCAATGCAACCGATAACATTTTTCCATCAGACGACAGGGTGCTGGAGAGCCCTCATGCCCTGAATGGACCCTCGCAGCTGGTATGTCACTGATTCCTGGAGTGAGTGGAAGATGGTGTGCCTATCTGTTCTGTCCGCGGAGGACGTAGAAGATGTGTACATTATTGGATTTATGAAAACAGGGTTTCTGCTTTTTGGAATCTTGGATACCTTGGATATCGACACATTAGGAAGACGTCAGCAGCAGTTTTGGCCGTGGTAAAGCCACCAGCCTTATGTGAAGGATTAATTCGTGCCTCGAGCTCTCAGACTCATGTGTTTAACGAGCTCAGCTGCAAGCTGGACACGATTCTGCACCAGCATGAAGGATTCAGTCCACAACACCACATTTAAGCTTAATATTTCTACAAATATTTGATTCATGGTGTTTTTCCTTTCCTCAGGCAGCCATCTTGGATTTTTGATTTGCAACCAGATTCTGTCAGAGACTGTTCTCAGCTACATTTCAGCTGAATAGCTCTAAAAACAGAAGAGTTAAATCCTTTTGAAAGAAGCTTTGGTGGCCATCTTCCATTTTTACATTTGAATTCAGAATGTGTTGTGCATCACTGTCAGGTACCACCACACCAAATTTCAGCTCAATATCTTTTAAAGTAGACAAGTTATTGTATTTTTCTCTTTTAGGTAAGGCAGCCATCTTGGATTTTTTTATTCACATTAGGAATGCAACATCTTTCTGAGCTACGATCAAACCAAATCTCAGTTCAGTATCTCAAAGAATGAGGGCGTTATAGTCAGTTTTGAGTATTCTGATGTAGCTGGGGCAGCCATCTTGGTCCACAATGGCTCCAAATGTTAATCATTGTTTTGTTCAGCGAGCTCATGTGACCTCGCTGTGTCAGTTAGAGGCTGTGAAGAGTTCTGTCCATCCAACAAAGTTCACTCAGGTCCTCTGGACAGTTTCTTCTTTGTTGAGACGTTTCGTCTTTTATCAAAAAGACTTCTTCAGACGGAGGAGGTTGACCCGAAACATTAACGAGTGGTAGATGTACATTTGCTAACTTCTATCTGCAAGTTTCATTTAAATCTGTCCAGTGGTATTTGAGATATTTTGCTAACATACAAACATGATGAACTCCTGCAGTTATTGCCAAAGTTTTCGGCAAAGATGTTGTGCAACGTGTTGTTAAGCGTTGAGGACAATGCTATTACCGTACAACGTTGATCTCAATATGGGTGAAACTTATTTATTTCCATTTTTGTGTTTGATAAAATTACTGTGGCGGCCATCTTGAATAAGACTGACTCAAAAAGTATGACTTAATATTTCACAAGTATGAGAGGCTGTAATAAATTTGATATATATATATATATACAGTATATATAT
>JBBPBX010046524.1:15244-26564 GCA_038048925.1 Garcialebias charrua | reverse complement strand
AAAAGGACCAGGAGAAACAGCTAAAAGGACCAGGAGAAACAGCTAAAAGGACCAGGAGAAACAGCTAAAAGGACCAGGAGAAACAGCTAAAAGGACCAGGAGAAACAGCTAAAAGGACCAGGAGAAACAGCTAAAAGGACCAGGAGAAACAGCTAAAAGGACCAGGAGAAACAGCTAAAAGGACCAGGAGAAACAGCTAAAAGGACCAGGAGAAACAGCTAAAAGGACCAGGAGAAACAGCTAAAAGGACCAGGAGAAACAGCTAAAAGGACCAGGAGAAACAGCTAAAAGGACCAAGAGAAACAGCTAAAAGGACCAGGAGAAACAGCTAAAAGGACCAGGAGAAACAGCTAAAAGGACCAGGAGAAACAGCTAAAAGGACCAGGAGAAACAGCTAAAAGGACCAGGAGAAACAGCTAAAAGGACCAGGAGAAACAGCTAAAAGGACCAGGAGAAACAGCTAAAAGGACCAGGAGAAACAGCTAAAAGGACCAGGAGAAACAGCTAAAAGGACCAGGAGAAACAGCTAAAAGGACCAGGAGAAACAGCTAAAAGGACCAGGAGAAACAGCTAAAAGGACCAGGAGAAACAGCTAAAAGGACCAGGAGAAACAGCTAAAAGGACCAGGAGAAACAGCTAAAAGGACCAGGAGAAACAGCTAAAAGGACCAGGAGAAACAGCTAAAAGGACCAGGAGAAACAGCTAAAAGGACCAGGAGAAACAGCTAAAAGGACCAGGAGAAACAGCTAAAAGGACCAGGAGAAACAGCTAAAAGGACCAGGAGAAACAGCTAAAAGGACCAGGAGAAACAGCTAAAAGGACCAGGAGAAACAGCTAAAAGGACCAGGAGAAACAGCTAAAAGGACCAGGAGAAACAGCTAAAAGGACCAGGAGAAACAGCTAAAAGGACCAGGAGAAACAGCTAAAAGGACCAGGAGAAACAGCTAAAAGGACCAGGAGAAACAGCTAAAAGGACCAGGAGAAACAGCTAAAAGGACCAGGAGAAACAGCTAAAAGGACCAGGAGAAACAGCTAAAAGGACCAGGAGAAACAGCTAAAAGGACCAGGAGAAACAGCTAAAAGGACCAGGAGAAACAGCTAAAAGGACCAGGAGAAACAGCTAAAAGGACCAGGAGAAACAGCTAAAAGGACCAGGAGAAACAGCTAAAAGGACCAGGAGAAACAGCTAAAAGGACCAGGAGAAACAGCTAAAAGGACCAGGAGAAACAGCTAAAAGGACCAGGAGAAACAGCTAAAAGGACCAGGAGAAACAGCTAAAAGGACCAGGAGAAACAGCTAAAAGGACCAGGAGAAACAGCTAAAAGGACCAGGAGAAACAGCTAAAAGGACCAGGAGAAACAGCTAAAAGGATCAGGAGAGCGTCAAACCTCTGAAAAATAAAATAATCCAAGTGTTCCCTTAAAGAAGCTAAAACTCTGAACCCAACCAGGTGACAGGCCTGAGTCTGTTAGCAAAATATGTGACGACCCCAGAGAACCTTTCAGAAGGTCGTCGATGGAGAGTTGAGTCACCCGTCCAGCTTTAAACGCTCCTCCAGAGCACAAGTTGGGGATGACTCTCGGCTACTACCACAGCCAAGTTTAGCTGACCGAGCTGGAGACAATTCTGTTCGCCATGGGCTGTGGCGGCCATCTTGGATCAGGCTGACTTAAAAAGATTACCATATTTTCCGTCTGATAGGTTGCACTTTTCTATAAGTCGCTTTTTTTCATTCAACCTTTATTTATACAGGCTAGCCTCGTTGAGTCACGGGGACTCATTTACAAGAGGGACCTGTCTCACTCACACCAAACAACCATCCACTCTCACACTCACACCTAGGGTCAATTTAGAGTCACCAATCAGCCTAACAAGCATGTTTTTTGGTCTGTGGGAGGAAACCGGAGTACCCGGAGGAAACCCACGCATGCACGGGGAGAACATGCAAACTCCACCCAGAAAGGCCCCGGACCGGGATTTGAACCGGCAACCTTCTCACTGAGAGGCAGCAGCTCTACCAGTTGTGCCACCGTGCTTTGTCCAATTATTGGCAATAAATTGAAAAAATCCATAAACACGTCGCACCTACGTCACTGCTGACGTAAAGCGTCACGTAACGCGTCACCGCTGACAACCCGAAATGTGGTTGGCTGTAGCTTGGCTAATGCTGGTGGTTAGCTCTGATGCAAATGGCTGCCACATGGAAGGACTGGTTAACAAGGTAAAACAATTATTTGTTTGCTGAAAATTATAGCAAAGATGTGTCTTAGCTGAACTTTTCCTTAATACAGTAAATGCACGTAATGGTCAAATCAGCTGGATTTAAAAAGTAGTTTTGCCAGTGCACACGCACGCGTGGACCGCAGCATTTTCTTTAAAATTTAGCAAGATAAACACTTAAAAATATATATTTGTTATAGCAAAGATGTGTCTTAGCTTAACCGTTCCTTAATAAATTCACGTAATGGTCAAATCTGCTGAATTTAAATTGTTTCGCTTTGACGTCTTCCAAACCGTCGCGCGCTGCGAAAATAAATGATAAATAAATCAAATTTTATCTCAAATAACTCCAACAGCTAATAGTTTGTAAATGTACATCTAGTGATTACTTTCTGTAAGTTTGAAAAACAATCTGCCATGTGGTTTATGAGCTATTCTGGTCAATAGTCACCGTTTAAACAAGGAGCTATAAGCTAACACATTTACGGTTATAAAACATCAAATTTTATCTCAAACATCTCATAAAGCTAATCAGTTGTAGATGTCCATCCAGTAATTACTTTCTGTAAGTTTAATCAAAATCTGTCCTGTGGTTCTTGACGTATTTAGCTAACAAACACTGAGCTAACAGTAGTTTATACCTCCAGAGCAGGAGGCCGGGCAGCGACAGAGTCAGTCCGACCAGAGGAGGCTACCGTCTGACACATGAGGTGGGAACGGTCGGTCGACCCTAGCGGACAAAAGTGGTACTGCACCATTTTTTTTGCCAAAATGAAAAACGGTCATATCTGAGCCAAAAATTGGTCTAAAAACATGGGGGGAAAAATCCATAAACACGTCTCACCTCTCTATAATTTGCAGGGCATGCAAATTAGGCAAAAGGGTGCGACTTATAGACCGGAAAATACGGTAATCAGATGTTCGTTCATTGCTCGTAGAGAGTTTCATTAACAGTCGGAATAAAGAACCATTCTCTGTCCTCCGGTTTCCTTCCGTACGTTTTTAGCATCTTTCTCGTTCCTCAGTTTTTATCTGTGTCAACACATCATGAATCAAAATGTTCGGCTCGTTAAAGACAATCCTGCTGTGACTTTTGGTATTGGTGCAACTTTAGCTGTTGGATGTTTTTCCTCATAGAAAATGAACTGAGCTCATTTTGCCTCCTTCAGCTCTTTAGATGTGTTTACAACCTTTTACTGCTCTTCACATTGGTTCTGCTTCAGCTTCTTTCAGCTTCCTAATGCAAATTTAAACTCGTTTCAGCTACTTCCAGCTGTTTGTTCCAGCTATTTTGTGCTTCTTTCAGATTCTTTCATCTAACATTTTTGTGCTTCTTCTAACTTCTTTGAGCTAATTTCCGCTTGTTCTGCTCCTTTCAGCTCCTTTCTGCATGCTTTGTCTGCCATTTCAGCTACTATTTAGCTGTTTTAATGCTAATCTAAGCTTTTTCAGCTAATTCCACATATTTTGCACTTATTTAAACTTTTTCAACCTAATTCAACAAAATGTGCTCTCCACTTGTAATTTAAGCTTCTTTCTGATTTTTAAAGTGAAACAAAACCCAAATTTGACTTTTTTTTAGCTGATAAACTCCCTAGAATGTGTTTAAAATGTTTCAGAGCACTATTTTTGTGTTAGTTTTCATGAAATTTTTCGTATTAGTTAAAATCGGCAATATTTGGTCTAAAAACGAGTATTCGTAGTCCTATGGGTTGAACTGTGGTATTGCACCCTGATTTTCTCATTAGTTTACGATTCGCACAGTGACGTATTTTTGCAAGCTTTCGTCACGGACGTGGTTCAAGCAGAGCCAATCCCCTGCGGAGATGACACGGCCCTCCCTCCAGTGCATACCTTATATGGAGTGCTACATTTCACTCCTGAAAAGCTCTGCAACAAAGCATATTATAGTTTTCGGAATGGCACTAGTTATTTGTGTATTGTAACTTATTTATTTTAGGAATGTTTTTCACTTCTTCGAAACTGTCTGGTTGTATATGTTTTAATACAGTGCGTTAGAGAAGCAGTGCATGAAAGCCGAGTTGGCTCAGTGGTGTATACACTGGGTTTGAATACGGGAGACCCGAGTTCAATTCCTGGTCACGGAGTACTCTTTTTTATTTTTTATTTTTTTTAAGCCTTTTGTTTTGGATAGGTCGGGTGGAATAGGTAAATACATCTACAGTACATGTTTATTCTTTGTTGTTGCTTGGTTTATGTTGTTGGCTACAGTTCTAGTTTGTTGTAGGTTGTTGCTGGAGGAGGCGTGGACGCAGGAAACCCCCCACCCTCCACCTCCTTTATGCCAGAGCCCTCTACTGTCTATCGGAACGCCCATTTTGTTGAAGATTTTTGAATCTGGACTTGGGGAGGAGTTAAAGATCCAGGGGCCGTTCAGTGACACTTTAAGCTACTTTTCAGCTGGTTTTTTGCTCATTTCTGCTTCTTTCAGCAAACATGCCCTTTCTGCTTTCTTCTGCTTATTTAACTTGTTCACTACAGTACATTTTAGCATGTTTCTATAGTTTAAGTTGTTTTCAGATAAAGTCAATTTTTTTGTGATCACCTGCTACTTTCAGCTTGTTATGCTCCTTAGGTTAATCCTGCTAATTTTAGTTATTTCAGCTATTATTTAGTTTTTTATGCTATTTTTTTTAGCTTTTTCAGCTAATTCCACATGATTTTTTTAAGCTAATTTAAGCTCTTTTCCCTTAATTTAAGCTTCTTTGTCTTTTCAGCTATACTTCTCAGCTATTTTTTGTTCTAATTTCTGCTTATTTAAACCAATTCAGCAATATGTGTTCTTTCTGCTGTATGTTTTAACTTCGGCTTGTTCCATTTCAGCATGTTTTTAGCTCATTTCAGCTGTTTCTCAGCAAATTCTTGAGCAATACAGTAATCATCCACACTGCATTTTCACAGGAAATGCAATTTCTCTAGTTCATTCTGTAAATCTATAATCCATGAAATATTTTGCTAACTGACAAATATATACATGAGTGTCTGGTCTGGGGAGGGTGGATTTGGGGGCGGGGCTAAGCGTATTTAAAGGGTTGGGTAATTGCCCTCCTTTGGCCACACCTTGGTGGTGAAGTGGTCCCTGGCTGAACTGGAAGTGCTACAGCTAGCTGCTGCTGTTTGTGCCACATAATTGATTCTATGTAAACAACTGTTTACGTGTCAGACTAGCCATTAGCTCATTAGCTGGTTTCTTTAAAGAGGGGCTAAACTCAAAATTAACTTTTTTTAGCTGATAAACTCCCTAGAATGTGTCTAAAATGTTGTATAGCACTATGTCTGTGTTAATTTTCATATATTTGTGCGTATCAGTTTAAATCGGCAATATTTGGTCTAAAAACGTGTTTACGGTAACCCTATGGGTTGAACAGAGGTATTGCACCTTAATTTTCTTATTGGTCTAGGATTCTCACTGTGACGTGTTTTCTCACTCTGATGTCACGAAAGTGGTTCAAGCAGAGCCAACCCCCTGCAGAGATGGAAGGTCCTCGCTGCAGTTCATACCTTATATGGAAGTGGTACATTGCACTCCGGAAAAGTACTGCAACAACGCATATTGTAGTTTTTGGAATGGCAATAGTTATTTGTATATTTTAACTTATTTATTTTAGGAATACTTTTCACATCATCAAAACTATTTGGTTGTATTTGTTTTTTTATATTGCGATGGACAAGCAATCTATAGATGCCACGATAGGGCAATGGTGTAGGAGCGGGATTGGGATCCGACAGACCCAAGTTCAAACCCCGGTCATGGCATATCTTGTATTATTTTTTTATTTTTTTTATGCATTTTGTTTTGGATAGATCGGGTGAGTACGTAATTATTCTTTGTTGTTGCTTGTTGTTTATTACTAATGTAATTTTAACATTCAGAAACAATAACGGTCTCTCGTCCTGGCCACACCTCCTCGCTCAACCCTCACCCGCCTCCCACTCCTTTGTTGACACTCCCACTTTGTTGCATTTTTTTAATTTCGTCTTGGGGCGGAGCTACAGATCCACAGGGAGTTTAGCCCCACTTTAAACTCAGGCTGTTCAAAGAGCCATCTGCAGCAGGTAAGATGTTGACTGTGCAAACCTTCACCGGAACCACACTTTAAAAGACCTGAACTGTCCCTTTAAGGCTTCACCAGGTGAAGTAAAGGTTCTGGTTCTGGTTCTGGTGGATCAGGAGATCCCTGCAGGCCTCTGGCAGCAGGGAGGTTCTGGTCCGCTCAGCAGAACCCACAGCACGGGCCTGGACTCACCGGAACCCCGAGTGGAACATGTACATCCGGGGCCCTCCTCCGCTGTATCTGGTGGTTCTGGTTCCGAGCAGGAGGTCCTTCTTGATGGACACGTAGCTGATGAGGGACAGGATGAGCAGCGCCACGCTGAAGATGATGAGCCCGAGCGCGCTGGCGATCCGCACCATGCTGGTTCTGGTTCTGGTCCACCAGACCCGACCCGGCCCGGTCCTGTTCGGATCAGAGCATCAGGGAGGAAGAGGAGGACGGTGGATCCGTGTCATGGACGGAGGAAGCGCGCCGGGGTCACGCTGCTGATTTCATCACGTGAGGAGAAACAAGTGACGTCATCACGGTCCGCGCGTCCGCGTGGGGTGGGGGCGAGCTGGAATATCCTGAGGAGAATCAGAGCAGCATCCCAGGAGGAGGACCAGGAGGACCTGGAGGACCAGGAGGACCTGGAGGACCAGGAGGACCAGGAGGACCAGGAGGACCTGGAGGACCTGGAGGACCTGGAGGACCTGGAGGACCAGAAAAGTTGTCAAAGTATCCATTAACCTGAAGCTCACGTGACTTCTGCTCTTATTGAGCTCAGTCAGTTGCTTGTCGCCCGCCTCCTTCAAAGTAAATGACAACAAGCTACAATAAATAATAATAAACAACAATAAATAATAATAAACAGCAATAAATAATAATAAACAACAATAAATAATAATAAACAATTTACAATAAATAATTAACGACAAATTACAATAAATAATAAATGACAAACTACAATAAATAATAATAAACAATGACAAACTACAATAAATAATAATGGACAAAAACAAACTACAATAAATAATAATAGACAACAACAAACTACAATGTATAATAACTACAATACATAATATAAACAACAACAACGCACAATAAACAACAACAAATAACTACAACAAATAACAAACTACAATAAATAGACAACAAACCACAATAAATAATAATAGACAACAAACTACAATAAATAATAATAGACAACAACAAACTACATTGAATAATAATAAACAAACTACAATACATAATAAACAACAACAACCCACAATAAACAACAAACTACAATAAATAATAATAAACAATGACAAACTGCAATAAATAATACAGTAATAGACAAAAACAAACTACAATAAATTATAATAGACAACAACAAACTACAATAAATAATAATAGACAACAAACTACAATAAATAATAATAGACAACAACAAACTACAATGAATAATAATAGACAAACTACAATGAATAATAATAAACAAACAACAATACATAATAATAAACAACAACAATGCACAATAAACAACAACAAAAAAACTACAACAAATAACAAACTACAATAAATAGACAACAACAAACTACAATAAATAATAATAGACAACAAACTACAATAAATAATAATAGACAACAACAAACTACAATGAATAATAATAAACAAACTACAATGAATAATAATTACCAAACTACAATACATAATAATAAACAACAACCCACAATAAACAACAACAACAAACTACAATGAATAATAATAAACAAACTACAATGAATAATAATAAACAAACCACAATAAATAACAAACTACAACAAATAACAAACTACAATAAATAATAATAAGTGGTAAACGGAGCTTACTTATGAGGGGCCCAAAAGCACTTCACAGTACCAGCCATCCACCCATTCATACACCGGTAGCAGTAGTCTGCCATGCAAGGCGCTGCTAGTCCTACCAGGATCAACTCGGGGTTAAGTGTCTTGCCCAGGGACACAACGACACATGGTGTGGGAACTCGGGATTCGAACCTCCAACCTTCCGATCAGGGAACGACATTACCACTACACCATCTCGTCCCCAAACAACAACAACAAACTACAATACGTAATAACAAGCAACAACAACAACAACCCACAATAAATGACAACAACAAACTACAACAAATAAAAAACCACTATAAATAATAATAACCACAAAAAAACACAAAAAACACAATAAATAATAATAAACAACAACAACTAACTACAATAAATAATAATAACCACAAAAAAACACAATAAATAATAATAAACAACAACTAACTACAATAAATAATAATAACCACAAAAAAACAACAAAAACACAATAAAAAATAATAAACAACAACTAACTACAATAAATAATAATAACCACAAAAAAACAACAAAAACACAATAAATAATAATAAACAACAACTAACTACAATAAATAATAATAACCACCAAAAAACAACAACAAAACACAATAAATATTAATAAACAACAAGTCATTTCAGAACACAAAGACATTCAGAGTCACTGTCAATAAGAATCAGTAAAAGTTTCTCAGGAAGAGGCAGCTGGTGTTTATCTTCACTTCATCTCCATCCTGAGCAACAGAGGAGACAAACCTCCAGCAGGACCAGAACCAGGACCAGAACCAGGACCAGGATGAGCAGACACAGCCATCTGTCTGGACTGGCAGAAGATTGGACAGAGAAGAGATGGTCTTCACCTGGTCCAGGTGTAGTTTTTATGGTCCAGGTGTAGTATATGGTCCAGGTGTAGTTTCTATGGTCCAGGTGTAGTTTTTATGGTCCAGGTGTAGTTTTTATGGTCCAGGTGTAGTATATGGTCCAGGTGTAGTTTTTATGGTCCAGGTGTAGTATATAGTCCAGGTGAAGTTTTTATGGTCCAGGTGTAGTATATGGTCCAGGTGTAGTTTTATGGTCCAGGTGTAGTTTCTATGGTCCAGGTGTAGTTTATGGTCCAGGTGTAGTTTTTATGGTCCAGGTGTAGTATATGGTCCAGGTGTAGTTTATATGGTCCAGGTGAAGTTTTTATGGTCCAGGTGTAGTATATGGTCCAGGTGTAGTTTTTATGGTCCAGGTGTAGTATATGGTCCAGGTGTGGTTTTTATGGTCCAGGTGTAGTATATGGTCCAGGTGTGGTTTTTATGGTCCATGTGTAGCTTCTATAGTCCAGATGTAGTATGGTCCAGGTGTAGTTTATATGGTCCAGGTTAAGTTTTTATGGTCCAGGAGAAGTTTTTATGGTCCAGGTGTAGTTTTTATGGTCCAGGTGTAGTATATGGTCCAGGTGTAGTTTCTATGGTACAGGTGTAGTTCTTTTGGTCCAGGTGTAGTTTCTAGGTGTGGGCTCTATGGTCCAGGTGTTGTTTTTATGGTCCAAGTGTAGTTTTTATAATTCAGGTGTAGTTTTTATGGTCCAGGTGTAGTTTTTATAATCCAGGTGTTCCTTCTGTGGTCCATGTGTAATTTGTAAGGTCCAGGTGTAGTATCTATGGTTCAGGTGTAGTTTCTAAGATTCAAGTGAAGTTTTTATGGTCCAGGTGTAGTTTTTATGGTCCAGGTGTTGTTTTTATGGTCCATGTGTAGTTTCTATGGTCCAGGTGTAGTTTCTATGGACCAGTTGTGGGCTCTATGGTCCAGGTGTAGTTTCTATGATCCAGGTGTAGTCTCTATGGTTCAGGTGTAGTTTTTATGGTCCAGGTGTAGTTTCTATGGTCCAGGTGTGGGCTCTATGGTCCAGGTGTTGTTTTTATGGTCCAGGTGTAGTTTTTATGGTCCAGGTGTAGTTTTTATAATCCAGGTGTTGTTTTTATGGTCCAGGTGTAGTTTTTATGGTCCAGGTGTAGTTTTTATAATCCAGGTGTTCCTTCTGTGGTCCATGTGTAATTTGTAAGGTCTAGGTGTGGTTTCTAAGATTCAAGTGAAGTTTTTATGGTCCAGGTGTATTTTCTGTGGTCCAGGTGTATTTTCTGTGGTCCAGGTGTAATTTGTAAGGTCCAGGTGTAGTATCTATGGTCCAGTTGTAATTTTCTACGATTCAGGAGTAGTTTCAATGGTACAAATGTAATTCCTATTGTCTAGGTGTAGTTTACTTGGTCCAGGTGTAGTTTTTATGGTCTATGTAGTTCATTTGGTTAAGGTGTAGTTTCTATGGGAAGAAAATCTGTAAAACCCCGGGTGCTTTCAGTAGCTGTCCACTGACCCACCTGAGTGTATCCCAGGTGTGATGGTTCAATGCAGAGAACCAGTTTCACCACTGGATGAGAACATTCAACGATGACATCACATAGAACTTTTATTTTTTATTTATTTAAAATCAGCCGCAGAGTGAGGAGATCCAGTTTGTCCTCCAACAGTCTAAACCTATAGCAGCAGAACTGGAGGATTTATCAGAAAGAAAATCTTCATCCTCGTCTTCAAACTGGACAATGTGTCAGCCTCATGGACAGAAACAGGAAGTTGGTTCCACAAGAGAGGAGCCTGACAACTGAAACATCTTCCTCACATTCTGCTGCTGGAAACTCTAGGAACCACAAGTAAACCTGCAGTCTGACAGTGATCTGTTAGTAAAATATGGAACAATAAGTGTGGGAGTGGCGGCGCAGAGGTTAAGAAGGTGAGCTTGTGATCGGAAGGTCGCCAGTTCAAGCCCCAGGACCGACAACATCAAGAATGTGGGTGGGATAAGTGAAGCGGTCACACCTGTCTCTGCCCCACTCTGGGCCCTTGAGCAAGGCCCTTAACCCACAACATCTGCTTCCCCGGGAACCCTAGATATCAGCTCTCTGCTCCACACAGAGGGCTGTGGTAGCTCGGCGTCTGTGGTTGTGTCATCCGGCGTAAAAACAACTGCCAAGTCTTCGTGCGACTTGTTCGCTGTGGCGACCCCTGAAGAAGAGAGAAGACGGGAAAAAAAGTCTCTAATATAAGAAGGAGCCTACACACACACACACACGCACACACACACACACATACATACATACATACACACACACACACACATACACACACATACATACATACA
>JBBPBX010046523.1:0-16832 GCA_038048925.1 Garcialebias charrua | reverse complement strand
GTTCTGTGGGGGGTACTCCGGGAGTATGGGGTACCAGGCCCTTTGATAAGGGCTGTTAGGTCCCTGTACGACCGGTGTCAGAGCTTGGTCCGCATTGCCGGCAGTAAGTCAGGCTCGTTTCCGGTGAGAGTTGGACTCCGCCAAGGTTGCCCTTTGTCACCGATTCTGTTCATAACTTTTATGGACAGAATTTCTAGGCGCAGCCAAGGTGTTGAGAGGATCCGTTTTGGTGACCTTAGAATCGCTTCTCTGTTTTTTGCAGATGATGTGGTCCTACTGGCTTCATCAGTTCGTGATTTACAACTTTCACTGGAGCGGTTTGCAGCCGAGTGTGATGCGGCCGGGATGAGGATCAGTTCCTCCAAATCCGAGGCCATGGTCTTGAGCCGGAAAAGGGTAGCATGCCCTCTCCGGGTCGGGGAGGAGGTCCTGCCCCAAGTGGAGGAGTTTAAGTATCTCGGGATCTTGTTCACGAATGAGGGAAAACTGGAGCGTGAGATCGATAGGCGGATAGGTGCAGCGTCCGCAGTGAAGCGGGCGCTGTACCGGTCTGTCGTGGTGAAGAGAGAGCTGAGTCAAAAGGCAAAGCTCTCAATTTACCGATCGATCTACGTTCCCACCCTCATCTATGGTCATGAGCTTTGGGTTATGACCGAAAGAACAAGATCTCGGATACAAGCGGCTGAAATGAGTTTTCTCCGCAGGGTGGCTGGACTCTCCCTTAGAGATAGGGTGAGAAGCTCAGTCATCCGGGAGGGACTCGGAGTAGAGCCGCTGCTTCTCCACATCGAGAGGAGCCAGTTGAGGTGGCTCGGGCATCTGGTTAGGATGCCTCCTGGACGCCTCCCTGGTGAGGTGTTCCGGGCATGTCCCACCGGGAGGAGACCCAGAGGAAGACCCAGGACGCGCTGGAGGGACTATGTTTCTCGGCTGGCCTGGGAACGCCTTGGGATTCCCCCGGAGGAGCTGCTCCAAGTGGCTGGGGAGAGGGAAGTCTGGGCCTCCCTACTTAGGCTGCTACCCCCGCGACCCGACCCCGGATAAGCGGAAGAAGATGGATGGATGGATGGGTGCCGCCATTTTGTAGTTTTCTCTCAATAAGCCTATACTGTATCACTACTAAAAAGGACTACATTTCCCAGAAACCAACAGTGCTTACAGACGTTGCTTTCTGCTGAAATGGAGGGAACGTTTCGACCCGATCCGAAAAAGTTCGGTCTTTATTCATAGTGACTTCGGCGCTCAGTGGATGGAGAGAGCCGTACAGAACTGACCGGGAATTGGACCAGAACCGAACTTCCAGCCTCGCTGGTCAATCTAAAAACTACTTGCCAGCCTAGGACGCCTTTCCTTGGAGTTCCACTGTTTTCTCCGGAGCTCAGTGGGACTTTTTCATTCAGATTTGGACTCGACTGGGACCATTGTGAGGTTTTGTTTGCAGTACGTGCTGTGCTGTACATGCATGTCGTTAAAATTACGTTAATTATGTATTAATAATAATAATAATGAATTTAATTTATAACGCACTTTATTAACAAAAATCTCAAAGTGCTACAAAGTGCAACAAAATCAAAGATCAAATAAAACAAGATAAAACAAGTAAAATCAATAATAATATCAACTAAGATCAAAGATAAAATCATGAGGAGGCAGAGTAGGCTTATTATTAAGAGTGGGAAGGGTTTATAAAGCCTTAAAATAGTCATGACAAGAATATACTAAAATAAATATACTGTTACTTTGCGGTTTTTCATTTAATGCGGGGTGTGTGTGTGTGTGTGTGGGGGTGGGGGGGCTGGAACGTTTAATTGAGGGACTAATGTATACTACAAAGTTTCACCAGTTTTATCACAATTATTAAAACACTGGGAGATGATCTGTAACAGTGATCAATGACATTTGGTTACTAATGCAACATTTTCAGCTTGAACCAGGTTCCAGTTTGTCTTGATTTCTGACACACCATTTTGTTTAATTGTGATGTTGAATTATATATTGTTATAAATCTTGTTCTTTAATTATTCAAAATGATACAGTTTGTTGAAATCTGGTGATTTTTCACCTGGCAACAAGCTAGTTTTGTTTGAATGGATTCCAATTCCTGCCCCATACAGTATATAAAGAAGGGAATCCTTAACAATGACATTATATGAAGGGATTTCCCAGTGCTACAGCAGCCGATAGGACAAAGGATTATTCCTGAAGGCATACCTGTTTGAAAACTTGGATATAAAGGTAGATTAGGAAGATAATTGCCGTTTTAGTTCCAGGGAATACTATATAGTCTTTATGGAATTGTTTTCATGCAAATTGCAATTACATACATCAAAAATCTACCGTATTTTTCGGACTATAAGGTGCACTTAAAATCCATTAATTTTCTCTAAAATCGACAGTGTATTAATTCTGGTTGTGCTTACTGACCTCAGACCAATTTTATGTTACAACTGAACAATGAATGAATGAGTTGAATAAAGTTTAACTTATCTGACTGTCTTCTTGCGCTTAATGCGCCTTATAATTCGGTGCGCCTTATAGTCCAAAAAATATGGTAGTTTCATAGCAGTCTCATCATCCTGACTCATTTTGCAGTACAAGTCACAGATGTGGTGTGGCGGTGCATGTTTTCATAATGTGACTATTTGGTATGAATGTTTTGGACGGTACTGTACAGTGAACTTGAGATGAATATTTAAGTCGCAGGTGATTCTGCTCTCAGAACGGGTGAATGTTTTTATTTAACTGCATTTTGCAGTCACAATGGAAAAGCAGAGGAAGAACCTGTCTTTAACACTTAAAGTAAAAATAAAACAGTTCAGAAAAACACACGGCAGACCTGCCTGTTTGATCCAAATCTGCTGTGTGGGAAAAGTTCTGATTAGACAGCTGCAGGTATGGCAGGCAGTTCTATCATTTAAGCCACACTTTGAAATGTATTGTGGCTAGTCATAGCTTTTTTCCCCCATATCCTTGATATCAAGCAACATTTGTTCCATACTAGCGCTCAGCCAGCTGAAACTTTTTCACATTTTATTAAAATATTTTCACATCGTATGTTTTGTGGTTCAGTGTCGGTTTTTATTTTAAATGAAGTTTGAGTCAAATAAATTAGAAAAAAGCATTCCTCGTTTTAAATTTAGTGTTGCGTTGTTGTTCTGTAGTGTATCAAACTTTCTGTTTGACATAAGGCTGAGTTACATAGATAAATACCGTATTTAATAAATCCCCGGGGGACTCGAAAAATAATATAAAATAGATATAATGTAAAAAAGGTTAATAAATAAAAATAAAAAAAAAACACACAATAGTTTCTAGATTGGCGTGCCAGAAGTGAAGGTACACTTTGGATTAGGTAGAAGGCAACAAAGTTTGACGTTTTTATTTTTATAGTGAATTTACCTGCTGACATCGTTGTGGCCTGCTCAAGCCTTTCTTCTAACAAACATTTATTCATTTATTTTGTCCCTGCTTCTGGGAAAGTTATTGCCAAATTTTAAAACATTACGGTAAATAAACATAGCATTTGACATTCATTGCTCACAGACTCATGTTCGTACTGCTGTTCGGCATATTGTTGATTAATATGCATTGTCCTAACTTAAATAAATAAAAATAAATAAAAAATACTACTATAGTGCTTTGCATATTTTTAGTTTAAAGTTTTTCTTAGTTCATATTTTAGATTTTATGACTGTTTTTCTTTTACATTTTATACTTTTGTTGGATGTAACTGGGACCATGTGTACACTGTTTCGTTCCACCACATGTGGTGCGCATGACAAATAAAGAGACTTTGTTTCTTTCTCGTCCCGTATCGTTCTGAAGCGTGACGTGAGCGTATCACTAACCCATTATCTTCATCAACGCATGCTTGTTAGCCCAAGATAATAAACAACTCATTTAGATGCTCTAGATTAGGAGTGTCAAACTCAAGTTCAAGTATCTTTATTATCCCCGAGGGGCAATTAGTTTCACAGTTAGTAGATGTGTACATATACACACACATGCACATGCACACATACATATATATACACATAAGACATTAAAGTAACAGTATTGAAATTAGTGTTCATTGAGAAACCCGTTTGCTACAGGGATGTTTGTTCTACATCTGGGTTGCAGAAACCTGCGCCCAGATGGAAGCAACCTGAACTCGTCATGGAGTGGATGATCAGGATCTGCCAGAATCTGCCTGGCCTTGTTCACTGACCTCACCTTGTGTAGGTCAGCGAGGTTCCTTAGGTCTACGCCAGCAGTCTTGCTGCACATCCTGACAATCCCCGAGAGTTTGCTCCTGTTCTTACATGTCAAACGTCCAAACCAACAAATGAAGGTCAAGATTAAAATAGACTCAATAAAACATTCTCATAAAAGTTGAATCAACATTAAAACCAGAAAGCTTCCGATAAAAATACATCCTTCGGTGGGCCTTTTTACAAAGTGAGTTCACATGGAGGTCAAAGGTCAGTTTATCATCAAGAACAGTTCCCAGGTATTTATATTGTTGCACAATCTCCACAGCTTCAATCACCGTTAATGACCACGGGAGCTGCAGCTGAAATTTTTTTCTTCTGAAATCAATGATCATCTCCTTTGTTTTAGAAACGTTTAGCTTTAAAAAAGGAAGACTCACATTCTGTGAAGTCCCCAATAACAAGCCCAGGGTCTGGGTCATCACTGCTCGGAAGGGACAGGATGACAGTCATCAGCAAACTTTACAATGTGACGCTGAGGGAAATGGCTACAATTGTTTGTGTATGAAATAAATAAAGGAGGCGAAAGAACATAGAGGGGAACCAGTAGAGGACAGAAGGACAGAGAGGACCACATTAACCCTCACCCGCTGAGACAGAACAGTTAAAAGGTCCACAAGCCAACATATGAGGCCAGAGTCAAAATGGTACAGACATTGTCATTTCTCTGCTAAAATGTGGGGCTGGATACAGTTAAAAGTCAATAAAAAGCATCTTACAAAGGTTTTTATACCTTCAAGGTGTCCTAAGACTAAAGAGTTCCTGTAGCGTCTTCCACTCCTCTATGAACGATAAGCAAATTGAAGCGGGTCCAGATGATCTTCAACTTTTAACAAGCGGGTCTTCCGAACCAGTTTTTTCAAATGACTTCATAACTAAAGAAGTCAGGACAACAGGCCTGGAGTCGTTCAAGGACTGAGCAGTCTTGGTTTTTGGAATCGGAACAACGACAGAGTCTTTCTAGAGCTGTGGGACCGTACAGGTTTGGAGAGACGTATTAAAAAGAAAACACAAAATACCTGCAAGCTGATTACTCAGTTACCAAACGGAGCCAAACATTTTAAAACTTTGTCCGAGCCACTTCCAGATGATACGTTAACTCGAGCCAGACACCTGATATCTTTTCTTGGTTGCAGGTTCATCAAGAGTTTGAGCTGTCTCACTTGACGTTCTGTTACTCTTTCCACATCCGAATCAGTAATGACAGAATGATCCAGCTGTCTGGCAAGAAAAGTCTAGTCTACACTAAATGATGTGTTTATCTTTTTCTTTTTTTCTTTTTTTAAGAACAAAATTAGAAGATATACAACATTTTACCTTTAAATTATCGTCTTGGGGGACCAGATGTGGCTCGTGGCTCTTGAGCTTGACATATGTCAGGGGTTTGGGATAAAACGAACTAAAACCTGTAAGCACAAGAAACTGGGCTTTGTTATCACGAGATAATAACTTATATGTTGAGATAAGGTCAAGAAAATTAATTTCTAAGCATGTCCTCTTTTGGCTTCCGTACAAAAACATATTACAATCCCTTCACAAACACAGTAAAACATGTAGCGTGCAGCTTCTTTTCACATCACTATTACAGTGCTTGGATTTTCCTTTCAATCACAGTTTCTTTCCACATGCTGGAGTAAAGCAGCGCATCGACTCGCTCACCATAAGAATAAATTAACACTTTGTTGGCCATGCTGCTTCCTGTCATGTGTTATAACACAATTACTGCTTCACTGAGCTCCTCTGCTGCGGGGATCGTCTTCCCTTATGGCTGGCCTGACCCGTCTGTAGGATTTACTTACTGTATGATATCTAATAGCATCGCAAAGGGAGTTTATTCATAGTGCATACGTGCTAAAGCTGGGCTCGACTTTTTGCTTAAAGCAGATGAAGTGAGCCTGTTTTCCTTCCTTCCTCCTGTTCGCTCATGATCGATGAGTCGTGCTTGGCGTGGTCGGGACACAGAGGGACCGTCACCTTCGTCTCAGCCACCGTCAGACGGCAGTGGCGAAAAGAAAGACCTGGATGAGTGGCATAACCTTCAGAGTTGAAAGGTCTGCGAGGACAGCCTGTAGCGTGTTTGACAAAGAAAACGCAAATTAGAACAAAGCAGAAAAAAAAGAAGCTGATCCCTAAATTAAGACACTTGTGATAATAGTGAAGCCAAGCCTCCCTGTCCTTATAGAATCACTAGAAGAATAAATTTAGAGACCCTATCGTGTTTAGAAAGACGGTTTAAAATTTCAAGTGGAGCGTTCTAAATATAAGGTAAGGAGCGGCGTGTTATGATATCCTCTCTCAAGTGGGGCAGGTGGAAGATGAGCTAGCAAATAGTGCGCCTGCCATAAGAGGAGGAGGAGGGCAAAAAGGGCAAAGGGCGAAAAATTCACAAGAACTGTATTAGGGGTTAGCATAACGATGCGAGGCGAAAACTCGTCCGTCTGGTTTATTTGACGGACAGCTTGAGTTCTGCACAACAGCGCCGCAGCTGAGCCAACGGTGATGGGTCTGTCGTTCGTTGGAGGAACGCACGTCACCCGCTGCCTTTCATTCCAGACGGCTGATGTAAAGAAAAGTTAAGAGCTGGAGCCTTTTTGGTCTAATTTATTTTTAAAAAATTGTTATGCAAAATCTCCTGAGTGTCGTGAGTTGCTGCTATCAAAATGTTGATGACTTTTTTTTTGGTTGATTGTTTGTTTGTTTGCCATTACCTGTACTTTTTTTCCCCCCTTTATAAAATGTGTTATAAAAGTTCTAAAATCGCGGCGCTCGGGGTGGCTGCACGTTGGAGTAGCTCTGTTACGTTCATTCAGAGATTTTGCTTTTGGAAACTTTAATTCCTCTTTTATTCTGGAGGTAAATCTCATTTTTATTTTTATTATTTTTTTGTTTCCTCTAGTATCAGATGCTGTGCAGCTGGAAGAATTTTTATTGAAACTTTTTAAAGTTTTGGACATCTCTTATGATGTAACCATAACAATAAGGTGTTTTTTTTACAACCAGGAGCAGCTGATTAACACAACAAAAGCTTAAATAATATCTCAGCTACAGCCCAAAATCTCAAAAGAGTTGAAAAGGAGGCGCCGTAGATGCATTCCCGTCTCCTTGCCAGCTGTGCTCTAGTGCCTGACCACCGAGACCTTGGAAATGGTAGGAAATGTGGCTTATGACTGCACAAGGACTGGGATCGTCCTCCGGCACCTGCAGCCGGCTGGAGTGGCCGTCGCTCTGGAAGGAGTACTGTCCTGCAGCCCGGGGGAACCGAGAGGCCAGCCGAGTCTGGGTGGACGGATCGGACGGCATCTGCAGCCAGTTTCTTCAGATCCGCTGTGGGACGGACCTTTACAAGAGATCCTTCCTGCCAACAACCATCAGTATCTATAACATCTCTTAATGAAACGAGGATAACGAGTTACAACGACATTTAATTTTTATTTTCTTTAAAGTATTTTTTAATTGTATTGAATTTCACTTTCGGTGTTCTAGGATTCTTGTGTTTTGAGTTCAGTTTCCCTTGAGATCGATCCCTGTATGTTTTCAGCTGATCGGTCTTTTGTTTTTCTTCTGCTGGCGCAGAGGTTAGAGAAGGCGAGCCCGTGATCAGGAGGATGCCTTCAAATCCCCCGACCGTTACATCAACATCTGGGTGGGAAAGGGGAAGCCCTATTCTGGGCCCTTGAGCAAGGCCCTTAACCCCCACCATCTGCTTCCTCGGGTGCCCTAGCTGGCAGCTCTCTGCTCCACACAGAGGGCTGTGGTTGCGTCAGGAAGGGTGCCTGCCTGGCGTAAAAACAAATGCCAAATCTTCATGTGAGTACGTTCGCGATGGCGACCCCTGAAGAAGGGAGCAGCCGAAAGAAGAAGAAGAAAAACAGTTTATTAGCGGAGTTTCTCGTGTCACATCTGGATTCCCGGGTCTGAATCTTCCTTGATACTGTGACACAGAATGTGTTGCTGATGATGACTCTCATCAGATTTTACCTCCACGTTAGTAAAACTGACTCGGTTACAGCTAATTTTGCGTTGGCTAAAACCAGTATGCTGTGGCAGCCATCTTTAATCGGGTTTAGTTTTAAAGTTAATCAGTTTCATTTGAAATTAGTCTTGCAGTTCATGAGATATTTTGCTAACAGACTGACATATGTACACCCACAGCGGTGGGTAACACTGAAGAGGATCCCTTTTAAGATGTTGGGACATGTAGTGTGAGGACGTGCTGAGCTGGTGGGGCCAGTACACGTGCTGGAGTAAGGCCAGCTGGATGTACATGTAGAAGACTGGGTTACTGGAACCACTTGTTAGAGACTATTTGCAGCCTTCCGTGAGTAGGTGGGGAGAAACGGTGTGTGTGTGTGTGTGTAAGGAGGGGTGAGAGACAAGGTGTGGACTAGACTTCAAGCTGCAAACACACTACTGTACTGTAATGCAGGACAGTCGTACCTCAGCCGAGGCCGGTGACGTCACCTCCATCAGGTTCTCGGCGCGGAACGCAAACACCGCAGCCGCGAGAACTGTACAGGGAGAGTGAGACGGGGAGCGGGAAATATTAACAATCAAAAGCAAAGGGAGAAAACTGAAGCATCACAAATAACCTACCTGCAAGCACCTCCAGGGAATTATACCCCAGGATTCGATCCCAAAGCAGCAGCAGCTGATCAGTGGACAGGTAACCAGAGAAGGCCCGCACCATCCACTTAAAGGCTATCCTCAGGCTGGGGTTAGAAGAAAAACAAAACATCTGCCTGTAAAAGCAGCTGCGACGAGCTAAAACTACAGCTGACTGTGGCTGATTGGATCTCCTACTGCACTAATGAAAGCCTCCCTGACTGAGAGGAAGGTGTAATTCCAGCCTTAAACACCAGATGGCAGCAGCTCATAGGTTTTGACTCACATCTGTCCAAGTGTGAAACAGAAGGCATGTAGGCCAAACAGATGTTGTTTGTTTGTGTCATGAGAAACCACAACGGATGCAGTCTGTGCAAGACATTTGTGAACTTTAGTTCCAGCGATGCTCTGAGGGCTAAAGCTGGTCGTCTTGAACTGGAACCTGGTGGGTTTTATGATGCGCTTCCATCATCAGTTTGCTCATTTCGGGTGATGAAAGAGTCCTTCAGGTTTGACACTTCCTGCTGATCTACAGACACACAGATTTTTCCGTCTTTCACTTTCTCTGCATGGTGTTAATCTGAATCTGGCCTCCCGCTCTTAAGTTAAAAATCTTTAGTTTTTTTTTGATCGTGTCTTTTATCCCCCATATTAAAAATGTTACTAGAACCGCCTTCTTCCACCTGTGTAACATCACTGAGATTAGAAACATCTTATCTAAAAATGATGCAGAGAATCTGGTTTGTGCATTTGTCACATCTAGACTGGACTATTGCAATGGTTTGTTATCTGGGTGTCCAACTATTTCTTTAAAAAGTCTTCAGTTGTTACAAAATGCTGCTGCCAGAGTCTTAACTGGAGTTAATGGAAGAGATCATCTCTCTCCAGTTTTAGCTTCTCTCCAGTGGCTCCCTGTCAAATCCAGAATTGAATTCAAAATCTTACTTCTAACCTACAAAGCCCTCAACGACCTAGCTCCATCTTGTATTACAGATCTTGTTGTTCCATACTTTCCTAACAGAGCACTTTGTTCTCAGACTGCAGGTTTACTTGTGGTTCCTACAGTCTCCAAAAGAAGAACGGATAGATCTTCCAGTTCTCAGGCTCCTCTCTTGTGGAACCAACTTCCAGTTTCTGTCCATGAGGCTGACACATTGTCCAGTTTTAAGACTGGACTTAAGACTTTCCATTTTGATAAATCCTATACAGGTAGTCCTCGGGTTACGACGCATCTCCCATTTACTATGAAAAGCCTTATTTCGAGTTACGCAGTTTTACGTCATAAACGTCGTGACGCAGCGGCGGAGGAATACGGCAATGTACTGTGAACGCGGTTTTTCGTCGTAAACGGAATGCGGAATACGGCGGATGGACCGGTTTTACGTCGTAAACGTAAAGCAGCGGCGAAAAATATTGTACTGTACGCGGTGCAGCGGCGGAGGAATACTGTACTGTACTGTGAACGCGGTTTTAAGTTGTAAACGGAAAACGGAATACGGCGGATGGACCGAGGAGAACGGCGTCAACAGCATCCTAGTAGGCCATTAACTCTTTTTGCCCTTCATTTTGGCTCCCAAATGTATGTGTTTTTTGATAATTATGTAGGGTACTGTGTTAGGATAGGCTAAGTGCTTGGTAATACAGTACTGTACATGTATATGGTGCAGTATGTACGTATGTTCCGACTTAGTTTACGACGCGGCGTAGGAACGGATCTACGTCGTAAGTCGAGGACTACCTGTAGTTAGGGTTGGATTGTTATGCTGCTACAGGATTACACTACTGGAGGACAAACTGACCACATGTTTTCACTTTGCTACTGTCTTTACTTACTCTACTCTAGCTGTTTTGTATTCGTCTTTCAGGCACATCTGCACCGACATCTGTTTCTGCTGGAGGCTTCTTCCTTTTAAAAGGGAGTTTTTTTCTTTCTTTCCACTGTTACCATTGTGCTTGCTCAGGATGGGAGACAGCGACCGAGTGAAGATTCAAAGAGTCTGCTGGCTTCCTTAGATAGAGAACTTTGCATGTACGTGAATGTTCCTGCACAGTGCCCTGAGAGAACTTCTGTTGTGATTTGGCGCTACACAAGTGAACTGAAGGCGGACAGAGGACGGAGGCATCGACTCACGGCTGAGCCTCGACCTGCCGAAGGTGGTAGAAGAGCTGAGGCAGGTGGGTCTGGAGCAGCCGCTCGAACTGCAGGCAGAGGGACACGATGCCCTGCAGAGACAAACGGGAAACAGCGTGAAGTCCATGCAGTCACGAGGAGAGAGAAAAAGAAAAAGAAAGTTCACCTTCTTTTGATGCTGGTCGTAAAAACAATGATCTGGTCTTCACCAGTGTCTAAAAACACTCAACAGTCAGGTTCCACCACTTTAACAAAAACAAACCAAAGTTAAAAAGCGGCGTCTCTGCGTCCTCCGTTAGCAGCACTGACTTGAAGTAGTCGTGTTCAGTGTGACTTTATGAGTCTCTCACGTAAGTTGTCTTATGATTCTGTCCATGTGGCTGCAAAACAAGCCCAAAGCATCACCACTCCACCACCGTGCACAACACTTGGTATGAGGTGTTTGTGCCGATGGGTTTTGTATGACTCATTATGGTCGAGCATCTCTACTTTAGTGTCGTCTGTCCAAAGGACAGCGGTCCAGAGGTCCCGTTGTTCGTTTCAATTCAACTTTTACGTATGTTTCCTGTTCTTATTTTGATTTTAAAGAAGAGATGTTCTCCTGCAACCTTTTCAAACAAGCCACACTTGTTCTTTTCCTGGATTGAAGTTCACCTTTGAGGTCTGAGGTGGAGCTCCTGGGTTTTCACTGAGCATTGCACGGTCTGACGTTGGGGTGAGCTTGCCGGGACATTCACTCTTGGGACGATTGGAAGAGGTCTTGAAATTTCTCTGTGCAAGACGATGGACTTCAAAAAGTTTGGAAATGACCTTTTGACCCTTCCCAGACTGATCAGCAGCAATGGTTGCTCCTCTGAGGTCATTGCTGATGTCTTTCCAATTTGGCATTGTGCTAGCACACGCCAGTTTGTTTCAGAGCAGCAAACTACATACCGGTAAACTGCTGAACCTCTTGAATCCTACAGCAGAGGTGGACGTAGTGTTTCCACACATCTCCACATGAAGGTTCATGAAGTGTTCACACCACAGTGAGCCATTTCTCTTCCGTACATTTTCGGCAGGATTCCATTCTTGCCGTTTTCAAACTATTTCAACAAATCATAAATTAAAACGTTCAGCTCTTTCAGGACAATCCTGCTATGACTTTTGGTTTTGGGGCAACTTTAGCTTTTTGAAATATTTAGCCTTTTCTGATATTTTTTTGTTCTCATAGAAAATGACCTGAGCTCATTTTACATCCTTCAAATCTTTAGCTCTGTTTACAACAACTGCTCCTTTCACATTTTGTTCTGCTTCAGCTTCTTTCAGCTTCCTTGTGCAAATTTTAACTTTTTTTCCCCCAGCTACTTTCAGCTAACATCAGCTGTTTATCTGCTGTTTGTGCTCCTGTCGGAATCTTTCTGCTAACAACATTATTGTGCCAACTTCTTTCTGCTAATTTCAGCTCGTTCAGCTAATTTCTGCAAGTTTCAGCTTTTGCTGCTATTTGAGTTAGGATTTAGCTGTTTTTATACTAATTTTAGCTTGTTCATCTAATTCCCCCACATTTTTTTCACTCATTTCAACTGTTTTCAGCCAAGTTCAGCAAAAAAAAAAGTGCTCTCTCCACTTCCTACTGGTAATTTAAGCTTCTTTCTGGTTTTTCAGCTACTTTTCAGCTTTTTACTAATTTAAGCTTTTTCAGGTAATTTCCATATTTGTGCTAATTTCTGCTTCTTTCAGCATAACGGGGCAAACGTGTTTTTAATGCTTCTGCTAATTTAAGCTAGTTCTATCTTTTCAGCTACCTTTTTAGCATTCTTAGATCATTTCCGCTGTTTTCTAGCCTGGTTAAAACCAGACCCTTGTCCTTCACTTCGCTTTGTACTAGGGTCTGGCATTTCTCCCATAGACAACGATTTCTCCAGTCGATTTTTGACCGGACCAATCAGAGAACAGAAGGCGGAGTTTTGTTAGTTTAGCCTGGCGAGGTCCAGGCTATTCAGATAAATAGCTCAGAAACCACTCGGTGGATATTTTTTCTGCTACCAGTGTGTAATTATATGGCTCTAATTTACTGACTGTTGGCCTGGATGAAACATTTGAGATAAAATTCGATTTTTTATAATTTATTTTCGTAGCGCACCCCCAAGTAACAGAAGAACGTTCTGAGAACGTTCTGAGAACGTTATTTTTAGGTTACGGGAACGTTCCCTCCTAACGTTCTGAGAACGTTCTGGTGTGGAGTTTTCTCGTGGTTCTCAGAACGTTAGGTAGAACGTTCTGAGAACGTTCTGAGAACGTTCTCAGAACGTTAGGTGAGAACGTTCTGAGAACGTTAGGTGAGAACGTTACGGGAACGTTCCCTCCTAACGTTCTGAGAACGTTCTGGTGTGGAGTTTTCTCGTGGTTCTCAGAACGTTAGGTGAGAACGTTCTGCTAGAACTTTCTTAGAACATTCCATAAATTTTATTATTATTATAATAATATGGATTCATACATTTTAGTGCAAATTATGAACAATCAAAATAGATTCAAAGTTATTTATTCATCTACTGAACAATGTTTTTAACCTCCCAGAGAGAACAATTGCAAACAAACAAAAGTACACTTGTGTTATATTATAACACAAGTGTACTTTTGTTTGTTTGCAATTGTTCTCTCTGGGAGGTTAAAAACATTGTTCAGTAGATGAATAAATAACTTTGAATCTATTTTGATTGTTCATGTTCAATGAATTGTTCAATGTAGTTTGGAATAGTTCACATTTTTAGTTTGGAAAAAATAAACATTTGAGTTTTCTTTCTTATAACAGTTATAAGAAAGAAAACTCAAATGTTTATTTTTTCCAAACTAAAAATGTGAACTATTCCAAACTACATTGTCCCTTTCTTTAAACTTAAAAGTCCAGCTTGAACATAAATCAAATTAAATATGTGTTTTGCCATGATTTCTAGCTTTCAAATACAAGTACCTGTACAATACTCTCATTGTAATGAGAAATTTAAGTTGGCTAAATAAATCTCCATTGCACAAATGAAATCTTTCAAGTTTTATTTAAAAATGTCCACAATTCTTAAATCAAATCCAACAAAAGAAGCTGAATAATAAATTTGTGACCCATCACATCAAATGGGTTTATTTTTCAAAGTGGTTTGCGTAAATTTAGATAGTAAATAAGATGAATGAATAACTTATCAAATGGTTTAAATTAAATATCTGAAATAAAATCTTCACACCAAATATCAAACCATTTTCCTGATTATTAAGACAACACGATGAATTTGTCAGGATGATCTAAGTAAGAAAATGTATTTCTAAAAGTCAGTAATATATATGTTTGCTTGTAGGTCATTTAGACCAAATTTGACTTTAACCCCCGTTTGATGATGTGATGGGTCACATATTCAGTATGAAGTTCTAGTAAAACTAACCCTCTTTCAGGGGCGAGTAATCTGGTGATCCTACATAAATACATTCAGACCCTCCTTTTTAAAACATGGAGCGAGAAATCTGGTGATCCAACATGTGTTCACACATTAACAACTTCAGTGTCGTTTCAGAAACAGTTCTCAACCATCATTAGCAAAGCAGATCCATCATAAACATTTCTCAACCATCAGGAGCAATTGGTATCCATCATAAACAGTTTTCAACTATCATTATCAAATCACATCATCAGGAGCAATTGGCATCCATCAGAAACATGTTGCAACCATCATGTATGAAAAACCAGTGCCTTAGTGTACAGTCCAGGAACTTTAAAAAGCTAGAAGCAGCACAAAAAAAGCATCAAAAATTCCCTTACTTTGATTGAAGTTGAGGTAGACAGGCTTATTAGGTGGTTCTCATGGATCAGATGGAACAGCTTAGCCATTGAGCAATGATTCAACCATGAATGATGCAGTGTTTCCCCTAGTTAACTTGCCATGGCGGAGTGCTCATCTCATCCATGATTTTTGTTGACGGGGGACGGACACGTCTGAGTGCAGCTTGTAGGGGCAGGGGGCATTCAGCACGAGGGGAGAGGCAACGTGAGCGCTCCCTTTAGCTTTTTAGCTAGAGAGCCTGTATTTTGTGCTGCTAGCTTAGTGCAATGCCAGTGCTGGGTGGGTGGGTCAAGTTTGGTCTGGTAGGCGGGGTGCTCAGTTCTGTTGACGGGGTGGCGCACCCCGCTTGTATAATGGTAGGGGAAACACTGAATGATGGGTACATGGGAGTCCAGATGTGAGTTCAGGTCAGGTGTGTGGTCTTGATGAGAGCAGGTCTGTCCATCAGGTCAGGTGTGTTTTCCTGTTTTGGCAGCAGTCATTGATGTGGATACATGACAGGGTTAGGCACAAGGTGTTGAAGCACAGGTGATGATGGAGAGGACCTGCAGGAGGATGGTGAGGAGAGAGCAGAGGACACAGGTCTGCCCATGACGTCAGGTGCCAACAGGTTTTGTCTGTTGAAAGAGACACAAACATGAACATGTGAAGTTAAAGCAGGGTCATGACCTGCAGTAAAAACAGAAAACACAGACAGAAAACAAGTTCAACTCACTGTTAGGCACAAGGTGGTGACGCACAAGTGATGATGGAGAGGAGCTGCAGGAGGATGGTGAGGAGAGAGCAGAGGACACAGGTCTGCCCATGACATCAGGTGCCAACAGGTTTTGTCTGTTGAAAGAGACACAAACATGAACATGTGAAGTTAAAGCAGGGTCATGACCTGCAATAAAAACAGAAAACACAGACAGAAAACAAGTTCAACTCACTGTTAGGCACAAGGTGGTGACGCACAGGTGATGATGGAGAGGAGCTGCAGGAGGATGGTGAGGAGAGAGCAGAGGACACAGGTCTGCCCATGACGTCAGGTGCCAACAGGTTTTGTCTGTTGAAAGAGACACAAACATGAACATGTGAAGTTAAAGCAGGGTCATGACCTGCAATAAAAACAGAAAACACAGACAGAAAACAAGTTCAACTCACTGTTAGGCACAAGGTGGTGACGCACAAGTGATGGAGAGGAGCTGCAGGAGGATGGTGAGGAGAGAGCAGAGGACACAGGTCTGCCCATGACGTCAGGTGCCAACAGGTTTTGTCTGTTGAAAGAGACACAAACATGAACATGTGAAGTTAAAGCAGGGTCATGACCTGCAATAAAAACAGAAAACACAGACAGAAAACAAGTTCAACTCACTGTTAGGCACAAGGTGGTGACGCACAGGTGATGGAGAGGAGCTGCAGGAGGATGGTGAGGAGAGAGCAGAGGACACAGGTCTGCCCATGACGTCAGGTGCCAACAGGTTTTGTCTGTTGAAAGAGACACAAACATGAACATGTGAAGTTAAAGCAGGGTCATGACCTGCAATAAAAACAGAAAACACCGACAGAAAACAAGTTCAACTCACTGTTAGGCACAAGGTGGTGACGCACAGGTGATGATGGAGAGGAGCTGCAGGAGGATGGTGAGGAGAGAGCAGAGGACACAGGTCTGCCCATGACGTCAGGTACCAACAGGTTTTGTCTGTTGAAAGAGACACAAACATGAACATGTGAAGTTAAAGCAGGGTCATGACCTGCAATAAAAACAGAAAACAGACAGAAAACAAGTTCAACTCACTGTTAGGCACAAGGTGGTGATGTACAGGTAGGGGTGTAACGAGATCTCGTTGTACGAGATCTCGCGATATTAAACTCCCGCGATATCTCTCGTTGAGAGGTAACGTTGTCTCGAGAGATGCTAATGCTAGCAGAGCCCCTAGCAAGTCAGCGTCACGGACAGCATGGCTTCGCCGGATGAAGTTGCTATAGAAGACGCCCCAACTACTGATGGAGGGTGCCGCAGACGCCTCTACATTGATGGAGGGTCCCGACGCTGCC
>JBBPBX010046522.1:7520-18059 GCA_038048925.1 Garcialebias charrua | reverse complement strand
TTGGTAAAATTTGACCAAGTTCAACATTTTCTATTTTTTAATGGGTGTATTACGTTTGCTACCATGACATGTTAAAGGAAAGTGTACACTAATGAAGACAACTGATATAAGTCAATTAGAGTAATTAATTCAATAAAATCATAAAAGACACCATATCCAAAACATAATAAGTATGGTGGGTCCCAGGTAGCTATTTCTAAGATTTTCAGCAGTGTTGTAAAAAGGTGAGGTGTGTTTAAACTATAGTAATACAGTAAAACATTATCCTTCATAGGTTTTGTCCTATTACAACAATTTTTTTGTTTTTCTGTTTCATTTTGTTTTTCCTTGTCTACAGAAATAATAAAACCCACGGCTCTTCTTTGTTTTGGAAGTTCATTTTAATAAGCATCCATCTTTCGGCACATGTATTTCTAATGCCATATTGTGGACAAAAGCTTATTAGATGCTTATGGCAACATGAATTATACAAAGAGAATATGAAATAGAGACAACAGGAAATCATAACAAAAAAAAAACTAATAAACATCAAATGATAAAACCCCAAATCCCAACCACATGCAATGAGCAAAAAGAGATGTTTGGATGCAACAGACACCCCTCAGCACTTGACAGAGTTGGTTGTAGAGTGTGTTGCATTTAGCTGACAGTGCTCCAGAGAGAGATTTGTTTGCCAAAACCAAGCAGCAAAGGTGAGCAGAAAAGGGGTAACCAATGGGGGGAGACAGCAACACAAAAAGAGCAAAACAATCCCAAACACTAATAACCAGGAGACGCAAGCAGAGGAGCTTGCAGTAAATACATTAATTACAAAAAACCAAGGTCAAGCAAAGCTGAACTGAAGTCGAGCTGAGCTGAGCCGAGCCAGACCGAGTCATAGAGAATTAAGTTCAGGCCTCTGTTCAGGGCCAGTGGAGGATGCTGATTCTCTGCAGAGCATGCTGTTGCTATCCCCAGGCCTAATTAGAAATGCAGAGAGGTTCTTACTCCCATCACCTGTGAGCTTTTTATATCTAGCATAATCTCTTAGTAGATATTTCTTACATCCAATAATGAGCAAGTTATTACACCGTGCAACAGAGAGCAGGAGCAGAGGGGAGAGCAGGGGGAAATGGAGAGCATAAAGGAAGCATGGATAAGAAACAACATTTTAAATATGTTCAAATAAAAAACAAAGGACACATTTTTTGGGGTATCGCTACATTACTATCTGACAAAGTTAAGTCAGGTCATTTGGACACTTTATTGTTATGTATTTATTTTGTTGTTGAAATGCTGTGGCTCCTCTTTTTTTGTAGCTCCTCAGACTGACGTAGTCCTTTGGATGAAGTTTTAACAAAAACAAACAAAAAAAAAAAAAAAAATGAAAGAAAGAAAGAAAGAAACCGTCCAGAGGACCCGATTTAACTTTGTTGGATTTTTTTTTACTGGACTGAGCATGACCTTTGTTATTTCAAACCACTTTGGCCATGGCTGCAGTGTTGCCAGATCTCGCGACAGAAACAAGTGAGCAGCCCCATGAAAACAAGCCCAAACAAGCGACTCGCTCTTTGAAAACAAGCCCCAAAACTGGCCCAAATAGCAACCCACCCCATTGTGTAAAACAAAGGCCGTTTTTAAACAGTATAAGCATACATTTGTTATGGCATTACATAAAAACAGCAAAATTATGCTAAACACCTTGAAGAACATATCCACTCTGAAAAATAAAAATACATTTAGCATATTTAGACAAATTAATCCCATTAAGCCTCTGGGACTCATTTACCAGAAAGACCTGAATTTTAAACGAAGAGTGATGACAACAATTGGACAACAACAACAACAACAACAACAACAGACGATCATAAAGGATGCGTACAAATTAAAAAAATAAAATTAAACAGCAAACTCATAGTAAGCAAAGTCAACAAAAAACTTTCTTTCATCTCTATCCTGAATCATGCTTTAAGTTTGCGCTCTTTCTCCCATTCTTTATTATATTTTTTACCATATTTCCCCCACTTATTGGAGCTAATTTTAGCGTGGTCTTGCCACTCTAGACAAAGAATAAAGAACAAAGAATAGCAAGCCCAAATAAGCAACCTCACATTCAGAACAAGCCCAAGAAACCGCAACACGCGACTCACCAAAATTATAAGCGACTTCAGGAAATGACATGCCCAAAATTGCTTATAATAAGTGAACTTGGCAACTATGCATGGCTGCCTCAGAACAGTCGATGAGGGAGAGGGCGAGCCCCAGAAACCATCTTATCACCAACAAACTGGTTGGTCCACTATGTGAGTGTGCTGCTTATGGGACTGAGTTTGTTGTAGCTCCTCAGACTGACACAGTCCTTTTAATGACACAGTCCTTTGAATGAAGGACAAAAAATTTCAACCGATAAATAAATAAATAAATAAGAAATCATCCAGATGACCTGACTGAATTTTGTTGGATTTTTTACATGGATTATTGAGCGTGAACTTTGACTATATTACGGTATTTTCCACAGCTATACTGACAGTTTTAGCGTCTGAGTAAAAGAAGGCGTGGCAGTGTTACCAAATAAATATACACAGAAGTTCATAAATAAGCAGCCTCAGACTGATACGGCAGCACCTTAAGCTCTGAGAAACAACTTATCTCTTGTTTTCAAATTGTCTGCACTGATTGACGTTAGGCAGGACGCTCAAACCTCGGTGAATGTTTTTACTCTGGAAAATGCACAATAGATAGGGAAGAAATGTGGGGTGATGGAGGAATAAAGGTTGAAGGGGTAAAATGAGAACAGATCAAGAAAATCAGGCACTCACTGTATGCCAGTTAGCTCCAAGAAATGGAGAAACTACAGAGCTGAGTCAGATATTGAGGCCTCCAGAGTCAAAGAGAATTCACTAATTTTCATCTCCACCCTCTTCATCTCCTTCTCTATTCAGCTCTCTCTCACAATCTTTTCTACCACTCTGCTCCTTTATCTTGTCCGCTTCATGTCTCATCCCGAAGAGGAGGAGCAGGGCCAAGCACCATTAATCTTCCATCTAATAACACTGGTAATGTTACACATTATTGGAAAGAGATGGGCAAAATGAACCAATAAGTTATCTGATATGGGTCTCCCCCTCTCATGCACACACCAATCCCAAGGACATTTAGGCAAAGGAGGAGACACAGATATGGGGACAAAACAAGACAGAGCAGAGGAGGTGGGAAAGGAGAATTAGTGATGGCGAGGGGAAAAAAAAAGGTGGACAATGTGAAATATTTCCTGCTATTGACCTCTTTGGAGGGGACATGCGTAGATTTTTGTATGTGGAAGATAAGTGTATTTGATCAAGTTGGTTATCTTTGATTAATCCATGAAATCTGGGGCTGTGGACTTGAATTTATTGAGTAAAGTTTTCTTCTTTTTTTTTCCTGCTATCTTTAATGGCAAACGTTCTTTGCAAGGCCAGGGAGAACCCATTCCCAAAGCAAATCCCTCTCTCCCCTCCCTTGTTTTCCTTGAGTTTAGAGGCCTGTTATTTTGGGGCAAAGATGACAAATCAATAAAGTTGACATTTGTTACAGTGAAGGATTCACAATGCAATCAGGGAATAAAAACTGTAAGTGCCTGCTAGGTGCATATAGAGAAGGTGAAAAGGTCACAGCTAATCTAGAGGGAACAGGAGTTATTTATCCATACACACCAGAATAAAAAGAAGATGAAAGATACAATCTATATATACAGCCCCTGTGGGGTTACGAAAGGATCACATGCTCTCTCTCTCACACACACACACACAACACACACACACACACACACACACACAAACAAACAAAGCATGCTACATCTGCTGCAAAAGTAATTTCCCTCCTATTCCAATTGGTAATAAACGCTGCGCGTCAAGTGACCCATCTTGCAGCTCATAACTGAGTTTTGTAGCAGCATTCACCACTTCAAGGATGAGAAAACCCGAACACATGATTACACAGTCACCCTCGTGCGAGGTTAGGCCAGAGACGGCGTAGTTTCAGACGTCCACTCGCATCATTTGAGCAGCGTGCTCATGTGCCACGTTTAATACGGTGTGACAGCCTTTTTGCATGCAGCCGTGGTGAAGGAAAGCAAAGCAAACAGCATGCCGGCTGTACGCATCAGTCACATTTAGAACAACCTTGAAACAAATAGCACTGTGAATGCATCCTCAGGCACAGAGCGCTGGGAGAAAGAAATCAAGGGAAACAGACAGTCAAGCTCTGCAGGCAAGCAAACAGGCAGCTTTCGCTTTCTTTCTCTCTTGCTGACTGTACATCAACATGTCTGAAGCGCAAGCACACACTCACATTTTTCTCTCTCCTTCCTCTCACTCATATTAATCCTTCTCTCTCTCTCTCTGCTCTAAATCATCCCTCTCTCCCTCAGCCTCAACAGCAACAGCTGTGCGGAGGAGGGAGAGTGGATGTCAAAATATTTGGCAGCCATCTCTAGTGCCAGTGTAGCATTTTAACCTTTGTGGTTATTCCACATATACAGGTTTGTCTGACATCCCCCCAGGCATTAGCCTTGAAATCCCTTTCTATTCTCCAAACTCTTTCCGTCTCTCCATTCATCACATCATTATCCTTACAGCACGGATACACAAACTAGCCCACCCCACCCTCATTGCTTTGTGAATGGCTAAAGCTTCACTCCAAATACACAACATGCCCCTAATCCACCCAAGTGAAAACCAGAGCAAAGATCACCTTTTCACCTTTTTTTTTCCTGCAAACACTCAAGTGAAGATTGACAGGCAAAAATTGCATTGCACTCCAAATGCATGTGCAAATACCTGCACATCAATAAACATGCCCCTCACTCCCTCTCTTATCCACACAAACACAGAGATGTTTTATTAGCTAATTATCTAATATCTTCCTTCAGCATCGACTTGTGCATAAATCACAGGAGCTGAAAGAATTCTCTGCCCCGGGCTCTGTGTCCACCATAACTGTACAGTATACACAGTGCATTTTTACACTTGTATCTTGGTTCCTTTTTTTTTTTTTCATAAGAGTTGCAGGTAATTCCAGGAACAGGGGGCAGACCCATGAGGACCTTGACAGGCTGCGTAAATCAGATGTAATGGAAAGATCTAATTGCACAGCAAAAACTTGATAGACGATGTTTCAGAGTGCTGACAGATGCTTGACTGTGTTTGAAAACACACAAATGGAGACATAAATGTTCATTTTTAGAAGAAAAAGATAATTTGTGGTCTGATGTTACATGCTGAATTTGCAGTGTTTGAATGCAAGTGGTAACATTTGTGTGGTCATGTCAGTATTAACTGATCATGTTTTGATGGGATCTGCGCTCATTCACATAAACAATCATGTAAAGAGCAAATAATGTTGGACTAGGCCACAATAAACCAGGTATTGGCAAAAAAGTTCAATAGGTAAATGTTATAGCAATAAAATAAAAAAATCCAATTCACACAATGATTGTCAAAAAATAACCACCCCCACCACCAACAATAATAATAATAATAACTTGGTGCAAACATCCATAAAGTTTATGTGTATATCTGTTGGCTGTACTGAAACCCCCAATGAACTCACAATAGCCACCAAACACATCTAGTCATCAAAATACAGGTGATAGGTCAGACTGGCATGAGCACAAACAGTGCAACACATAGTTTCTCTATCTGGGCTACATATTTATTTGCTGAACTAATTTTGTATAATGTTCTTATCCAAGAAACAATTGTCACTATATGCTTGTGTATATACATACATGAAAGAAAGTCATAGGGATAATACATACACCATATCCCACCCCCTAAATATGTGTACAGTATTTTCTGGTGTATAGGTCGCACCTGTGTATAGGTCGCATTGTCCAATTCTCTCCAATAGATTGGAAAAATCCCTAGATAGGTTGCACTGGTGTATAGGTCGCACCTACGTTTAGCTCTGCTGCAAATGTCTGCCACAGGAGTGCACAGCAAGGCTTTTAAGAAGATTAACACTTAAAAACAATTATTTGTTTGATAAAAATTATAGCAAATATATGTCTGAGCTGAACTTTTCCTTAATAAATGAACGTAATTGTGAAATGAGCTGGATTTAAAAATTTGTTTCACCGAAAGTGATAACAAGCCATATATAGGTCACACCTGAGTATAGGTCGCAGGCCTTGAAAAAACCATAAAAAGGTGCGACCTAAACACCGGAAAATACGGTATTTGTTTTGTTCTGGTTGGTGCAAGGAAAATTTTGCTATTGTTCTGGCTACAATACACACAAAGTTAAATCCCTTTTTTTTTACCCCCATTAAAATTTGTTTACCTCTGCTGTGGCCTGTTATACACATTTCTGTTTACCATCAAAGGATTTCCCCAGCAGTGCATACTATACTTAACTATCCACAGAAACCACTTGTTAGCAGGCTTATTTAGATGCAGAGACTTTATCACCACACGCCAGCAGTATAGTTGTTTCTCAGTTAAAAAATAAAGGACTCATTATGTTCACTGACTTTAAAGTGGAAGATAGTCTATAAATTATGTTGACTTCATATATGGATTTCCACATAAGCAGCTTAAAAGTAAATGAACCCAATAATATGTTGTTTTCTGCAGAATTTGCTTTATTATTGCCTGCTGCTAAAGGCAATTTTGCTTTCGCCTGTGTCTGTCATTTAATAAAATATATTACAAAACAGTGCACAGACTTTAAAGGGACTTTTAGACAATAGTTAGTTGGAATACATCTAAAACGGATAGCTGCTAGAGTCAGACTAATTCAAGATAACTTCTATAGCTAATCAACTTTTAAAAAGTCAAGTCAAGTTCAGTTTATTTATAAAGTACATTTAAAACAGCAGCTGTTACCAACGTGCTTAATAATAAGATCAAGACAGTAACTAAAGAAAAAAGATGTAGTCAAAAGGATCAGAAATACAGTATAAGCATTAAAACATAAAACAATGAGAAACAATGAAATGCTAAATCAAATCACATTGTGTTAAATGTCAGTGAAAACAAGTGTCTTGTTAGGAGATATTTAAAAGCAGGAAGTGAAGTGGCCTGTCTAATAATGAGGGGCAGATTGATCCAAAGTTTTGGGCCCATGACAGAAAAAGCCCAATCTCCTCTGAGCTTCTGCCTGGTTTTTGGTACAATCAAAAGTTGCTGGTCAGATGATCTCAGCGTCCAAGAAGGAGTGGAACCATATGTTCCAAGAAGGAACATGGGTTGAAGTAGGTCAGAGAAGTATTCAAGGATTCAAGGTCCTTTATTGTCATTCACATCGCAAGTGGTAAATGAGGTGGAACAAAATGGTGTACACAAGGACCCAGTTACATCCAACAAAAGTATAAAATGTAAAAGAAAAACAGTAATAAGATTTAAGATATGAACTGAGAAAAAAACTAAGCACTAGTAGTATACAAACAATATGCTGAACAGCAGCACAAACATGAGTCGGTGTGAGCAAATGAGTATGAATGAACACATTAGCATGAAACAAAGTATGAGGGTGCAAATCCATTTATGCATTTTAAGGTCAATAGGAGAATTTTAAAATTATTTCTGAAACATACAGGGAGCCACTGAAGGGAGGACAAAACTGGTGAAATGTGCTCAAACCTACGAGTTCCTGTTTATAGCTGAGCTACGGCATTATGGATGAGCTGGCAATGTGAAAGGGAGACCTGACTGACCTTGCAACATGTCCTCATTCCCTACTCGTCATATATTGACGCTTGGGCTCAGGTCCCTCCGCGTCACATACTTGATGCGTCGGGTCGGCCCTTCTCGTCACTATTTGGTGTGCAGGGTGCTTTAATTTGCTTGTTTGGGGTTCAAGGGTTAAATAAAAGGGGAATGGTTAAGTTTAGGGTTAGTTATAAGGTTAGGCTTAGTGTTTAATTTTTGCCAGTAAAATCATTCCTCTTCATAAATACAAAAAAAAAAGACGAAAGTGCTTCACTAAGACACGATCACAACTTACCATTTCCTTGCACACCAAATAATGATGAAACGGGTGACCCGCCTCGTCAAATTTACGATGCGGAAGGGAACCTAACATAAAGTCCATTACAGTAGTCTAGCCAGGTTGAAATGAACGCATGGACTATTTTCTCAAAGCCAGATCTGGAGAACACGGACTTAAGCTTAATTATCTGCCTTAATGGGAAGAAGCTTTTTTTTGTAGAACGGAGTTAATCAGTTTTTAAACTTAAAGTCAGAGTCTAAAACCATCCCGGGATTTGTAACAGACTGCTTAAGGTATGGTTCAAAAGAGTCAAGGTTAACAGGAACAGAGATAGTAGCAGAGCTAGCACTAAACATAATGACTTCAATTTTCTGATTATTGAAACTTAAAAAGTTTGAAGCCATCCACGCCTTAATGTCATGAAAATTTTAACAAAGGGTGAACTGTGCATGAACTATTTGGTTTTACAGGCAGATAAATCTGACAATCATCAGCATAGCAATGAAACAAAATACCGTATTTCCTCTTGAAAGACCCGTGGCAGATTAGAATGCATCATTTCCCCCGACTGGATTTCAAGAAAGAGTAATGCATCTTCACGACAATAAAACATCTTTGGTGGAGCGCGTCATTTGGCCAATCACAACCTCAGGATAGACAGGGGGAGGAGACGACAGCGAAATCTGTAAAAAAAAAAAAACAAACTCTGCAGCGCGACAGAGCGCGAGGGAAGCGGAAGTAACTCCTCCAACGTGTGGGTAAAGTTAATATTGTTTAGTAAAATGGCATGTTGTGTTACAAATAAAACTAAATAAAAATTAACAAAATAACAGTCAATTGCACCCCTAAAGCCACTGTGATAAAGTATCACATTAATTTAATTATCTTAGCCACAGGAGTGAATTTAAAAACAGGATGATGTCTATATGAACTAGTTAAATGAGGTGTCTCTAAAATATCCTGATTCATGATCAATAATAATTTCAACAATTTTTTTATCTGTCCACAGGACCTGACTTTATTTTGTTAGATGTCTCTAAATAGTTAGTGAATCATGTTTACATGTAGATGAACATAGATGTTTAACAACTTGTTAAAATACACAAGAATGCAGGAAATGGCATCTACTGTAGTGTTATGCTGAGTCAAGGATGTCGCCGGTATTGCTTTTTATCTCTTTATTGTCGAACATAACACTAACTATAATATAGACCACAGGACCGTGTGCGTTCGTTTCCACGTTCTCATCTCGAAGCCCCGTCTCGTAGCTCTCGCGAGACATTCGTCATCCCACTGGTTCTGGTGTATCCTTCCACATAAAATAGTGCCATTACATCACATCACCCTTTCTTTGAGTCTTTTAAGACCTAGTAACACGTTACTGTTTCTTTATCATGTAGTACTCACTTCTGACATATCTCAACATTCAGAAAACACACAAATAATAACAGTGAACACCTTGTTTCATCTTAGCTGAAACAGAATACTTAACTGAGGCTCTACAGGACCTTCTCAGAATAACTTTGTATTTGTATTTGTGCTGATAACTACACAGAGAAAATATAGCTTAACAACTTTTCACTTAGTATAATCAGCAAATCTTCTGGGAACTTTAACAACCCTGCCACTAGAAGTTGTACGAATTGGAGTCACAGGTATAACTGGATCTGAAAGTTCACGCTCAGGCTCCACCTGTGGAGGAGGTGAGTGTGGTTCGTTCTCACTCTGAACCTGCGGCAGTCCATCTGTTGCAGGAGTAGTTGTACTGAGGATGGGTCTCAGGTGTCGACGGTTCCTCCTCAAAACTCCTGACTCGGTCTGGACCAGGTATGATCTTGGTGAGTCACACTTTTGTAGGACAACAGCTGGTTCTGTCCATCCTTTTTGACTGTCCAGTTTCACTGAAACACTGTGTCCTGGTTGAAGTTCTGGTAATGGTTTTGCACCATATCTGCTGTTGTAGTTACGCACATAGTTCTCTTTTGTCCTCGCATCAGCTGACTTGACGAGTTGGAGGTCCGGCCACGCAGGCTGTAACTTTGTTTCCAACATCGGCATCGTGGTTCTGATCTGTCTCCCCAGCATCAGTTGGGCTGGGCTCACGCCAGTTGCTTGGATGGGAGTCGATCTGTACGTCATGAGGGCTAAGAAAGGATCAGTCTGTCTCAAAATCCTTTTAGCTGTCTGGACAGCTCTCTCAGCCTCACCATTTGCTTGAGGGTAGTGAGGACTCGTGGTAATGTGCTTGATATCATAGTTCTTTGCAAACTGTTCAAAGATTCTCCCTGAGAATTGTGGACCGTTATCGCTGACCAGTTCATTTGGGCAGCCCCATCTTGCACAAATGTTTTTCAGGCTAGCCACCGTGGTTTCACTTGACATGTCTTTGAGGTGGGCTAGCTCTATGTAACGAGAGAAGTAGTCTACTACGACTAAGTAGTTTTGTTTGTTCAGCTCACAAATGTCTGCGGCTATTCTCTCCCATGGTCGACTTGGCAGCGTGGTAGTAAGTAATGGTTCTCTTCTCTGAGTAGGTTTCAACTCTTGACAGTGTGCACATGCTGTAACCATTTGACTTATCTCACTGCT
>JBBPBX010046521.1:6805-26564 GCA_038048925.1 Garcialebias charrua | reverse complement strand
CCCCTCTGCCCCCGTTGCTCGGAGACGAGCTGCCCGTTTACCTCCGCTGCTCTTCGCACCAGCCTGCACGGAGAAATCGATCGACTCGGAGGAAGAAACGCGGCTCACGAGCTGGCCGGCTGGTGAAGCTCAGAGCCCGGCGTTCTGCCTCGCTGTCTTCAGCTGATGGTCTCGATTCTCATCGCCAGTCTCCCGCGTGCACGGACCAGGAAAACAACGGGGATCTGCGGCCGGAGCAGCTCTCTGTGGGCAGCGAGCCGCGGACGCGCGCCCCCCCATCAGCTGTTAGCACATCAGCTGCTAGCAGCTCATCAGCGGCTAGCTCGGATATCATCAAATTCTGTGTTGTCAACGCCCGATCTGTTTGCAACAAAACGTTCATCCTCAGGGATTACTTTGAAGAGCACGACTTGGACTTTTTCTGCATCACAGAGTCGTGGATGTCGTCGGGTGAGTCCAGCGCGCTGACGGAAATAATACCACCAAACTGTTTGTTTTTTAACGACCCGCGACCATCAGGTCGTGGCGGTGGATTATTAACTATCTTCAAATCAACTTTTGACTGTAAACAACTGTCCATTCCAGTCTCCTGCTCTAGCTTTGAGCTGACTGTGTTTGAACTCGGACATTCACCTGTAACTTTGTGTGCTCTTGTCTACCGGCCGCCTTGTTCTAAGAACTTCATCAGCGAGTTTTCTGATTTCTTGGCTGAAATTACAGCTAAATATTCTCGGGTCGTCATTTCAGGCGACTTCAACTTGCACGTGTGTTGTCCTGAGAAGCCCATGGTTAAGGACTTTTTAGATTTATTGGACTCATTTAATTTAACTCAACACGTGAACTCTCCCACGCAGCAGCGTGGACATTTGTTGGACCTTGTTTTAACATGTGATGTGACTGTTTCAAACCTTGAAATAGGAGACAATGTATTCTCAGATCATAGGCCAGTGAATTTTCAGTTCACCATCCCCCATGTTACCTCTAAAACATGCATTCCTGCACGTAAAGGCAGGAATGTTAACCATTTAACTGCCGCACGTTTCACTGAGGTTTACAACAATGACATGTTAATTCAGCCCCCGGGGTTCCTCTCCAGCACTGAGGAGCTGACAAACCAGTTTGACTCTGTTTGTTTAAAGGCTTTGGATCAAGTAGCGCCTATCAAAACGAGAAGACCAAAACTCAGCCCAACTCAATGACACGACCAGAGCTGCCAGGCAGCAATGCCGAAAGGTGGAGAGGAAGTGGAAAAAAGACAGTCTGCAGGTCTCTTTTGAGATGGTAAAAGAGAGCTGGCGCCGATATCAGAAAGCAGTGAAAACTGCTAAATCACAATACTTCTCTGATATCATTGCTGCAAACTCTCGTAACCCTCGAGTTCTGTTCTCCACCCTAAACTCTGTTCTCCACCTCACTGAACAATCACCCATGGAAGCCTCGACTGAGCTGTGCGAGAACTTCCAACATTTCTTTTTAGATAAAATCGCAACCACCAGGGCTCTCATTTCTCCTCCATCTCACGATCCATCCATCCCACCTCAATCTGTTGCTGTGTTTGACCATTTTGAACCAGTCTCTCTGTCCTCTCTAGAGCAGGTCATGTGCAGCCTGAAACCATCTGGCTCCCCCTTCGATGTGGTCCCCCCTCGGCTTCTAAAGGAGGTTTTTCACACTCTAGGTCCCTCCATTCTCTCTATTGTTAATAGCAGTCTATCCTCGGGTGTGGTGCCAAAATCATTAAAACATGCTGCTGTTCAACCCCTCCTGAAAAAACCAAACCTCGACCCGTCAGTATTATCCAATTTCAGGCCTGTCTCCAGACTCCCATTTGTTTCTAAACTTCTAGAGAAAATAGTTGAGTCCCAACTAAAGTGCTTCCTGGAGGATCACGCTATCCCCGAGCTATTCCAGTCTGGCTTCAAATCCCTCCACAGCACTGAGACTGCCCTACTGAAGGTTTTTAACGACATCTTTCTATCCACAGATACTGGTGACTCTGTGCTGCTTGTCCTATTGGACCTCACATCCGCTTTCGACACCATCGACCATGAGATCCTCATTGCTAGGTTGGAGCAGTGGGTGGGCATCTCAGGATCAGCCCTAAACTGGTTCAGATCCTACCTCTCTGACAGGTCTTTTTGTGTGTCCATCAATGATTTTACTTCTGCAGTGGCGGCTCTTAAATGGGGGGTTCCGCAGGGGTCCATCCTGGGTCCTCTCTTGTTCTCCTTATACCTGCTGCCACTCGGTGCTATTTTCCGGAAACACAATATACCTTTCCACTTCTACGCTGATGACTGTCAAATCTACTTCCCCCTAAGACAAAATGGTACAGGCTCTATTCAACCTCTGCTCGACTGCCTGGCTGACATCAGGGACTGGATGGCTTTAAATTTCTTAAGCTTCAATGATAAGAAGTCTGAAGCCATATTGTTCCTTCCCAATGACACAACCTCAAACCACTGCATTGACCTGTCTGCTCTACCCCTGTCCGAAAAACAAAAAGTCAAAAATCTGGGAGTGATAATGGATCCTTCCATGAAACTCAACAGTCATGTAAACATGATCGTCAAATCCTGTTTTTTCCAGCTGAGGCGTCTGTCTAAGCTGAAGCCCATATTATCCAAAAAGCACCTGGAGACAGTGATTCACGCATTCATTACATCTAGGCTTGATTACTGCAATTCACTTCTGTTTGGCGTCAGTCAAGCCACCATTGCACGATTACAACTGGTTCAGAACGCAGCTGCCCGATTTTTAACCAGCACACGCAAAAGAGAGCACATTACACCAGTCTTGGCCTCCCTTCACTGGCTACCGGTTCATCTTCGAATCCAATTCAAAATTCTCATGTATGTCTACAAATCGCTGAACAGTCTCGCCCCCGCCTATCTCTCGGATCTGATACACCCATATGTCCCTCCACGTGCTTTGAGGTCAGAGGATCAGGTACTCTTAATAGTTCCAGAAACTCGCCTTAAGCGCAGGGGTGACAGGGCGTTCTCTGTAGCAGGCCCAAGACTCTGGAACGAGTTACCGCTGCTCATCAAACAGGCCCCCTCCCTCTCGGTTTTCAAATCCCGGTTAAAAACTCACTACTACTCCATTGCTTTCAATGCCAGCTGATTTGTACTGGATCGTTTGATTTATGATCTGCAATGTTTTTATGTTTTTCGTGTTGTACTTCATTGTATGTGTTGCCTGTTGCGTGTTTGTTTGTCCAGCACTTTGGTGTGGACTTGTTCCTGTTTAAAGTGCTTTATAAATAAAATGGTATGGTATGGTATGGTATGGTAAGTAAAGAAACATGTCCAGATGAAATGATTTAACCTTTTTTGAGTGTTCAAGATGGTTAAAGAAATTCAGGTGAACCAAATCAGACTGCAGTTTCAGCTACAATTAAAATAACCCAAATTTAATCTACTTGGATATTTTGATAAAAGAAGCTGAGACAATAATGATGCCAAGAGACAGAGTTTTTTATTTTTACATAAAGACCCCTCATCGACTAAGCCATTTTCAGTTCTAAATCAAAAATATTTCTCCTAATGTTCCAGCCTTCATCTTTATATCTATTGTTCTCTTTTTTATATGTCTAAACAAACAGTGGCAGGTAGAAGGACAAAGCGGATTATAAGTGGATGAGGGAATTTTATCTCATACTCCCACAGTGTAAAAAAAAGACAGAAACAATAAAGCCAATATGAATTAAAGATGACAGGAATCTCACAGCATCTGCCTGGGCTTGCTAGCTGGACATGGATGGAGTTTTGAAGATGAACACAGGAGGATAGTCTGAGACTGAAGCACACACACACACACACACTCATGAAAGCAGCAGATGGGCTTGTTTACTTGTGAATGAAGCTGCTATATTCTCTCAACAACAATGTTCATAGACGTTCAAAAAAAGACTGTCAAATGAAAACATTGTCTCCACAAATGTCTTCATATAATGATGTTACAACTCACATTATCTAAGGGTACAGAGTGACAAAAAGACAAAAGACATTCATTAAATCTCTACTTTTTCTTGGAAACTTTTATCTCCTAAATCACTACAGTGTAATTTAAAAAAAACTAGTGCAAACCCTACTGAGCCCCTAAAAGGGCAATGGGGAAAAAAGTAGTTTTTCATGCTCATAGGGAATGTATTGGTCAAGACAAAGAAAATGTGTTTTTCTTTGCAGGCACACAGTATTATCTAGAGTAAGTTGCACCAGATATTTTTCTTGTGCCCAAAAGAAACTCTTTGGTCCACACAAGAATTGTAACAAGACAAATCTTAAACTCGGACTAAAATAAAGAATGGCTTCAGGAGTGTACATATACACTATATATTTATTTATATATATATATTCCTGAAATGCCATCTAAAAACAGAATGAGGTTCTGGTAAATTATACACAGATGCTTACTGATTAACACTGACATCTGGAAAGCACAGCTGTAATGTCTTTATAGTCAGGTCAGAGACACTGTAAAGTATATTATTACATTATAGTGTGAGCATGCTTGTTTCTCACATTCAATACTTTCTTGTGTTCACTAGTTTATCATGCACATAACATACCTATGTTATGTACTGTATATTTTTTTCTGACAACACCCCTTAAAGGCTCTGGACAAACCTTTGCTATGATTGATAATTGTAAAAAGAGTGTTCAAAATCTACATCTGGATTCAGGTTGATATAAAAGGCAATCCTTTTTAAGTTGGGTCATGCAAATCTGTCCATTTTGAAGCAAATGATTACACATTTTGAGTAGTCATTCTAACAAGGTTCAAGGATTCAAGGTTCTTTATTTGTCATTTGGACCACGTGTGGTGCATGTGGTGGAACGAAATTGTGTACATAGGGTCCCAGTTACATCTAATGAAAGTATAAAAAAGTAAAAGAAAAACAGTAATAAGATCTAAGTTATGAACTAAGAAAAATGTTACGTAAAACTACGCTAAGCACTAAAAGTTCAAAATCTAAACGCCGAACAGCAGCACGAACAGCAAAGTAACAAACCACATCAAATCTCGACTGACTACACCACATTAGTTTAGTTTAGTTTAGTTTATTTATTCATTCATTTTATAATAAAATACAAAAACAATTAACATATATACAATAAGAAGAAAAGAAAACAAAATATAAAATGAAAGGCAGCAGATGAAGAAGAAAATCTTATTTTATCTTCCCCTTATTCTCTAATAAACAATTCACAAAACCAATTTCTTTAAATACCAAAACAAAATGAACAATTCATTTAACTTCTTTTATCTCATACAATTTCTGAATTTAAACTCCATTTAGATATATGTTTTTAACAATGTAACTTTAACCATTCTTTTAAATACAACCATTGATTTAGCTTCTTTAACATCTGTCTCCAAGTCATTCCATAACCCAATTCCCTGAATTATAGACCTTCCCTTTTCTAAACTGAGGCTTAACAAACATATCTGTCCCTTTAAGTTTATAACAACTCAGTCTTTTGACAAAATACATCTGAATATTTGAAAGCAGTGTATTATTCTGAGCTATGTACATAACTAACAAAATATTATAATCCACCAAATCATAGAACTTCAGCAATTTCATTTGATAAAATAATATACTTGATGGATGATAGTAATGCTTTCTAGTGATAATTCTAACAACTCTTTTCTGTAAATCAAAAATAGGTTTTGTACTTGATTTACATGCCTTTCCCCAAACGCTAACACAATAAATTAAATGTGGAACAATAACTGTATTATACAACAAATACAGTGCCTTGGCATTCAATAAATCTCTAATTCTGTAAAATATTGCAATAGATTTAGAGATTTTCGCTTTAACAGAACTTATATGTTGTTTCCATGACAATTTGTCATCAATGATGACACCCTCAAAGAAATTCACCTCATAAACTCTATGAATCTCAGAGCCCTCAATTTGAAATGGAACATCAATAAATGTGTTTCTATTACTAAATATCATATAACTGGTTTTATCCAAGTTTAATGATAATTTATTAATTTTAAAGTAAATATTCTGTTTTAGTTCACACCCAAAGCATTAAAGAGTCTAGAAGAATTATAAAAAGCCAGAGTTTTCAGCCAAATTGAGCATTTTTTATCTATGTTCTCATTTCCTGCTAAAGTTTTCAAAACCTCAGCTTCTCACAACTCATCAAGTATTCTGCAACCGTCCCTCTCATCCGCCTCGCTAAATTCTTCAGTATCACACTGTCCCACACTAGATCCTTTGGCTGCCTGACACTGCTTAAGTCAAAATCAATACACGGACACTGTTGTCAATGAGACGTAAAGAAGACGATGCCGAGCACAGCGTCTTCTATAACAGTCTTATGTTTATCCTCGAACTTCTTATTTAAGCTTTTGCTTTGTGCGTGGATGCAAATGCAAGGACGTGTTTGTTCTTTAAGATTTGTTTGGGTGAATAAAAGCTCAACAAATACAACATATCTATAAAATATGTCTTTACAGCAAAGCATAAAGTACATTGTTTGCACAATTATCATGATTCTGTTTGTGACATATACCTTCTAAATTCTCATCTAACACAAAAGTGAGATCTTCTGTGTGGTTTTTCCCTCATGTTACACCAGAAGAAAAATGTTTAGTCACAAATAACTGGGGAAAGACAAAAAAAATCCCCCAGAAAGAGCTAATGATGGTGTTAGAGGGAATTGAAGTTGGGCAACATTTATTAAACGACAAGCTAAATAGCCAATTACGGTACCAAAGTTAAGCTTTGAGTCATTTCATATCCTGCAGTGAGTTAGGATGGAAAGAAGTGTGACTTTAGCTGATGTAGAAAAATGGCTGTGCTGTTTAATATTAAAGAAAACAAGACCAGCCATAAGTTACGCCTAGCATATGGTAATTTGTTCCTCCAGCGTTTCATTGATCATCTCTCCCACAGTTTTCATAAAGCTCATGCAAAATTTACCACATGCATGAATGCAAATACACCTCCCAAACTGAAATACTTAAACCAACCCAGCTGGAAAATCACTTGTGCCAAGTCTAAACATTACCATGAGATGAGATCATTTCCACATCAAAGATGGTATAAAAGTGGCTATTTTGTCAAACCTATAGTTTGTTTTGAAAGCATGTGCAGAAATCTAATAAGAGTGTTTTCATCCATGGAAGAAAAGTGAGGGGGAAACGGTGCCAGCTTGTATTGTTGCACAGATAAAAATCTCCATTATTATTCCATGTTTGCATCAAAAAGAACAAAGATATATTTTTTCATAATGCATGGTTTAACTGACAAGTGAAAGGTGATTTAAATATGGGAATGGATCAAATACTGGCCTGTAAGCAAGTGTCAGAAAATAGTGCATGACTCAAAAGTGAAGTTGCTTCAGTCAAAATTTAGTTGTAAATGACGAGAATTCTGGATAATATACGTGTACATTATTCAAAGAGGGCTGTGTCGGTTACAGTGCATGAGCTTTTATGTGACGAGCAGCGTGTAGTTTTTTTTTTGGTTGTGCAAAATTGCATGACCTTACAAATGTTCGGTGCATTTTTGTGCCTATCTTCTCTTCAAGATACATTAAGCCCATTTCATCATTCTGAAGCTGGACAGGCCTCAGTGCGCAGCCTGGGCTTCATTATCCTATGCTGCTATGGGAAGACACAGATCACAGGACACACACACATACTCAGCCTCCTACAGGGATATGTAACAGAGTAATTGCAGGCAGTTTTGCTTTTTGCAGCTTTAAAATGTCTGTTAAAAAAAATTCTGAACATATTTGTTTATCTGCCTCAAACATTGACACGTTGTTAAGAATAGATACCGTATTTTCTGCCGTATAAGCTGCATCTGTCCTAAAATGCTAATAAAGTGGGGGGGAAATCATACATAAGTGGCTTTGCCATACAAGTCACATCTACAGGTAGTCCCCGACTTACGAGCGAGTTCCGTTACAACGAGTTGCTCGTAACATGGAAATCTCGTAATTCGGAACGGCCGCCACGTGTCTCGTAAGTCCGGAATTTCGCTCGTAAGTTGGAACGGTTTTGCTAGCGCGACTACAAACACTCGTTTTTCATCGAAAAACTGCTTACGAGTGCATAAAAATGATCGGAAACGTGTGTCCACATGTTTAGCTAACGAACTGTGGTGAAAAAACACAGAAAAACTCGGTATTTTTTGCGTTTTTTCCAAAAATTCGCCAGCTCGTAAGTCCGGAACCTCGTAGGTCAGAGCGCTCGTAAGTCGGGGACTACCTGTATTATGCGTCACCACTGATGTATTGTGTTTTTATGCGTCACTGCTGACCACCCGGAAACGTGGGCCGGTGTTGTGGCAAAAATTGATTGGATGCCAAAATGGCGACTGCAGGAGCATGCTCAGGAGGACTTTAACATGAATTTAACAAGATTGACACTTAAAAACAATTATGTGTATGCTCAAAATTATAGCAAAGGTGTGTCTCAGTTAAACTTTCCTTAATAAATGCACTTGAAAGGTAAAATCAGCCGCATTTCAAAAATCGATTCGCGGCTGCTGGGGCGCGCAGAGGGAGGACACAGCATTTCTTCAAAACTTAACAAGTTAACCACCTAAAACAATTATTTGTTTGCTTGACATTACAGGTACAGTAAAGGTGTGCTAGTTGAACTTTTCCTTAATAAATGCACTTTAATGGTCAAATCAGCTGCATTTCGCCTGGGCGGTGCAGCGAAATGCAGCTGATTTGACGTTTTATCCAGAAGTTCCAGAGCGAGACGAAGGTGGCCTCTAGGGCAAGCCAGGTGTCTCATTAATAGTCACGTTTACCTATTAATGAGACACTTGGCTTGCCATAACACTCAAGGGCCCCCTAGCAGCTGCAAATGGTAATGTTTAATATTTTTCATGTCCGAATAAAAGAAATAGTCAGATCTCAGACAAAAATTGGTTTATAAATATGGGCAAAAAAAAACGTATGTTAGTCGCTTCAGTGTATAAGTTGCAGGACTTGCAAATGTATGCGAAAAGGTGCGACATACAAGTACAGTACATAACATTAACAGTTAGTTTACAGGAAATTAATGGTCGCTAAATAAGAATCTGGCTTGGACTCATGATTAGTGAGCAGCTTTAGTGCATAATGATCACAATACCTTTAATTACAGAAGAACTGGTAAAAGTGGCACTCGAGAAAAATCTCCACTTGCATCTAACCTGGACCTGATTCATGTTTAAACATTAGAATATATATATATTTTTAGAGGTAGCTTGACCTGGTGTACTCACCCTTTCTTCCTCCTCTCTGAGGTCAGGCATGGTGCTGATACACAGGCTAACAACTGTTACCGCAACCATGATCACGGATAAGCAGGCGAAGATCTTCCCGGGTAGGCCAGACTGGGGATTCTCCATCATATCTCTCAGCCAGTTCATCACTTTTTGGTACTGCGTTTCCTCCACTGGCACTCGCTGCATGGCATTTTTCTGCCTACTCTCCTCCTCTCGCCTCTCTTTCTCGTGCACTTCCTCGATGCGGGTGTACATCTTCCTCTTGCAGCACCGCTCCATGTACGCCATCTCCACACCCCAGTAGTTCAGCTCGTCGTGGAGAGAAAGGATGCACATCTCACGCAGAAGCCGAAGTTTCCCTGCTGCCAGAAAGTTGAGGATGACTCTGAAGGCAGTCGGGGAGCGGTCGAAGAAGAACTCCTTCCTGGCTTCGTCGTAGTCGTCACACACGCCGGCGATGTCCTCGAGCGACCGGCAGCGACAAAGGCGGCCGAGTCGTGTGAGGGGGAACTGCTGCAGCGTGCTCCAGGGAAACGTGTAGCGGTTGCCTCCAACGTTTATCAACGCCAACAAGGCGTGGTCGATTGATACCAGGTCCTCTGGCCGACGGATGAACTGGGCTCTCTGGTAGTACACCCCCTGGAACATGGAAAACAAAGAGTGGAAAGTCACTTCAATATGCTTGTGAAGATTCTCAGTCATCCAGGACATGATAAAATCAGAACAAGCGCTCAATGCAAAAAACAACTGGACTTTATTTGTTACAGAAAACGTTTCACCCTCTATCCAAAGGGCTTTTTCAATTCAAAGGAGCAGCCTGTGTGACAGTGAAGTTTTATACAGGCTGACATGCCACGCACCAACCTATGTAAATTGGAAGCTGAGATAACGCCCACACATACCTGAGATAACATACCCATCCTATGTAAATTGAATTAGAGTAACAAAGACCTTAACAAACCCCCTACTGTTAAGGTGTGATGTGTTGATTCGTCAATTTACATAGGATGGGTATGTTATCTCAGGTATGTGTGGGCGTTATCTCAACTTCCAATTTACATAGGTTGGTGCGTGGCATGTCAGCCTGTATAAAACTTCACTGTCACACAGGCTGCTCCTTTGAATTGAAAAAAGCCCTTTGGATAGAGGGTGAAACGTTTTCTGTAACAAATAAAGTCCAGTTGTTTTTTGTATTGAGCGCTTGTTCTGAAAGTCACTTCAAGTTTTGATTTTGATTTTATTTTAAGTGAGCAAAAGTCTTCAACATACCTTGATCGTCTCGGTCTCTGGAATCTCGGTAAAGATTCGGTCCAGACTGCTGTCATCACTGACCGACAGGTTGCTGAAGTCATGGTTGGCATTGCTGATGATGGGCATGGCGGCATTTGGAAAGCACACTGCTCCAGACTGGGCAGCTCAGAACAACAGAGTCTTTGTTTTCCTCTTTCTCCGCGACAGACAAATTATGGCTTTGGCTTCCAAACCACAGAACCAGTAAAGATACGCCTGATGTTTCACCTGAATGTGGTGGTGGTAGTGGTGGGGTTATGTTGTAGATAGCAGTCCACAACACACTCAGTTTGTGTGTCAATATTAATTTGGTGTTTCCATTCTGGAGCCAGTCTTGAAAATATGTGGATAAACAGATTGAGTTTGAACTGATCTTTCGCTGATAGCTGCAGATGATGAGCTCAGTGAGTCAGGCAGCCAAATGTGTGGCACTGAGGTGTCCGGGGACCGAGAGGGATCCTCTGTGTAGCCGAAACAGGATTAGGGAGGACCTAGACACGTGGCAGCATCAAGCAGGCACTGAGAGAGAAAATAGGACAAAAACGTTAGAATGAACTCAGATGAACCCTCCTGCTTGGGTCAAAATGACCCCAAAGCTGGGGTTTTGGAACAGTGTCAACTAAGTTGACACACTAAAGAGCAGAAATTAGAAATAAATGGGTTGACAGCTGAAAAGGCATTCAGGTCCCACAAAGTGAATTATGGGCAGCAATCCTAACAACAGACTTTGAAGCTCAGGCTGTAATTTTTTTTTATTTTCTTGGCAATAAAACTGCTCATAAAGTTTGCTGGCACTACAGTTGCACAGATTGCTTCACTGAATACAAAAACCTTAAAATAGTTTTCTCAAATAATTTAGTTTAAAGTTGGACATCCAACAGTGTTGCAGTACTTTGTGTTTCTGACTCACACAGAGTTACAGTTTAAATGTTTTGCACTCAAGTTGTCTGTTGTGCCTTCAAGATCTCATTTTTAACACACTTTGTACCTACTTTTTGAAATTATGTGATACGATAAAGCAGCTTGTGGACCCAATCAGCACTGAATTGCTCATGGGTCCTTGGACATCTGTGGTTTGCACTCATGGTCAGTACAGCAACTCTATACAAAAACAGTTCACAATGTGGATCGAAGTGAGGCGAGATCACCGTCAGCAACAAATAAAAATTGTTTATCAAATGATTTGGTATTGCAGGTAAAAATCATTTTCTATCTCCTTTTTGTTCAAAACCCACACCTATTTTCATAATTTGTAACCTTTCCTTCCAAAACTCTTGGAAAATAAAGAGTATCCCAGGCAAATATCGTAACAATCAACTGAATTTATATTTCATTCTTTCAAATTCTGTAAAACACAGTGCCGTGTGTTAAAATCTTGCTTTAAATAGCCTGAGGTACCACTTCATTGAACTTGTCTTCAGCTTGTTACCATAGCCATGGGGACATTTTTATAAAGCAAGGGGGGAAAATGAATAAAATGTGAAAAATCAGTGCCAGTTAGTTTTACAGAACCTCATTTGCCGGTTAATAATCAGAAAATATCAACGACAAAACATCAATCTAAAGAATGTAATTTATTCCCAAATTGTATTTTAACATGTGGCAGCATCATGTTTAGGGTTGCAAAATTTGTGCACACAATGACAGTGCCGGTTTATACTTTGTATACCAGATTTTTTAAACTAAAAAGATTATTTGAATTTAAATATATGTAGCACTAATAAAACCTGTTTTTTTTTTTTCAGTCCTTTTTGGTGCACTTGGTAGGGCTGCTGCCTCTCAGTGAGCAGCTTGGTTCAAATCCCAGTCCAGGGGACATGTTCTCTCTCTCCATGCGTGCGTGGGTTTTCTCCGGGTATTCCGGTTTCCTCCCACAGACTAAAAACATGCATGTTAGACTGATGGGTAACTCTAAATTGTCCCCAAGTCTGAATGAGAGAGTGAATGGCTGTTTTTCTCATTTGCCTCTGTGTGTCCCTGTGATGGACTGGAGACCATCCAGGGTGTCCCCTGCCTCTTGCACAGTGATTGCTGGACATGGGCACCAGCGACCCCCGTGACCCAAAATGGAAGAAGCGGGTAAAAGATCATGCATTACCTTGGATGGATGGACTTAGACACGTCTGTCCGATCCATCAGGGGGTGCTGCAGCATCCTCCACACCTCAACTTCTTGAATTCCTCCTCGTTGCTTTTACTAAAAAGAACGATGCTATTTTTTGTTCATGTGTCACTTCAGATAAGTCACAATCTTAACTTCTGCCTCTTTTTTTTAAGTTTTCTTAAAACCTTCAAGGCTACTACTTCTGCTTCACAACACTCTGGACAACATAGTTTCCATGTTTCAATCAGTTTCATGGTAAAAAAAAAAGTTTTAAAATTGAAGTGTTCCTCAATTATTTTCAGGCCATAATATAAATCAATGATGCAGTCTGTTCACAGACAGCGATTGGTGTTCCCATTAAACTGTCTGAACTAAATAGAGGAGTACTGAGAGTTCCTCACTACTGTTGTTTACAAAAATCTGATTAAAAGTATTGACCTAATTCTGCTCGGCGCCTGTTCACAGTATCGACAGACACATTGAACGTTTGACTGAAGAGCACGGACAGTACGAAGGGATGGAATCAACCAGCATGCATAACTAATTCAGATCCAGGACGATAAGATCCTGGACTGGACAAACCAATACATCACCGCTGTCATCATGCTGGTATTTCATTTCCACCTTAAAGAAAGAGAAGCACTCATCTTATTTATCAATCGATGGAAGTGTTTGTATTTTGGAGAAATATTTTAAATAAAGGCGTTGTTTTAGGAGTTTATCTGTGCCTCCAGCTTTTAGCTTTGACTCGGAAAATCAAAATAACAGAAGAATAGAACATTTTTATTGCCTAATGCGAAGTGAATTCCACATTTTTATATTAAACAGCTTTAAGTACTTTTATTGAATCCAAGTTGGACTGGAGAGGTTTCAAGAAGGGGTCATAACTTTTACCGCAGCTATCAAAGAGACATTCACAATGTCATAATTACTTATGAGGATATGCATTTTTGTTGTTGTTGTGCACTAAAAGTAACATTGTTCACATGAAAGCATGCAGCTGAAACAGAATGTGACCAAATATGATTATTGTGGCAGTTCAAAAAACACATATTTGCCCAAAAAAAAAAAAAAAAAAAGGTTTATAGCCATTAACGTTTAACGTATAGCATTTGAAATCTTACTTTTCAATGTGCAAAAGAGACTCGTTCACGTAGGAAGTCATTTGATAAACTGTGGTCTAAAAACAGAGGTTAAAAAATATTTAAGTTCTTGTTTTATTTTGCTGATATGTTAATGACATTTCAAATGGGTTTTGAGTACTACAAAATAAGATACCATCATCAGCTGCACAGCAGGTTTGTGATCATTTTAGGGGGAAATCAAGATTTTGTCTGATGCAGACACAAGAGGAAGGTGAGAGCTAAAACGTTTTCATGAATTAAATTGCTGATAAGGCAACAAAACAAAACTCCACTGAAGGGAGGATGTGGTGTGAGAAATTACAATTAAAATGATGGGGAGAAACAAAAGGCACCGTCTGAACTGACAGAGAACCTGATAGTCAGAAAGCGTTTTAATGATTACTGGACCAAAGATGCTCTCCAAAGGTATGAATGACTCAAGGTGAAAATGACACATGAGAAACAGGTAAACTTAAAAAAATAAAAAAAATAAAAAAACAACAACAGCAAAACACACAAGAAAAATCATGACTTAGATTATGATTAAGAAAAACTTCACCAGAAAAATCATCAAAATAAAACTGTGGCTTTCTCAACAAAGCATGCTGGGAAGCAAACGCTTTCATCAATAACAGTCTTTTAATTAAACTGTTAAATCGGGGGTTTAATTAAAACTAAATCGAACTAAATCGTGTTTTGAAAGATTCTGGCGCGTGAAATAAATGATGGGACTCCAGGAGTAAAGTTTTTAGAAGCCCTAAATGTAATATTTTACATCCACATCACGAGTGCTGTTTAAATATCTCCAAACAAAATGTGCCACAATAAGACACCCCGTGATTCTAACTCTCAACTCAGCTCAACTTTATTTTGGTAAATTAAAAACATTACAAACAAAAGGAAAACAATATAAAATGGTAAATCAATAATTTACAAAAAAAGGAATAGGCTGAAGCCAAGGCTTATACTTGCCTACCTTATTCATAGACTCAGCGGTCTATGCACATACAAACATTTACTGTAGCCTATATTTAATGTATATGATACACATACTCACATCATACATGGTTACATAATACATACATCTACATAACATAGAAAAAATGTTTTTAAGCTTTTATAATTTTGAAGCTCACCAAAAAAAGCACATAATTTGAGATCATCATTCAGTTCATTCCACAGTTTCACGCCGATAACTGAAATAACATCTAGATTTTACTTGACTTTTCTCTTTACAGATATTAACAAACCTTCTCTGTGACATCACATGATGAAGGTGAAGTTACAGAACCTCAGAACTTAAGAAGTGCAGCTTACCACCTCGAGCTTCATGTCTCCATCAGATCAAGCTGGGAGGAAACCCCCCACCTCTGCCACCTCGCAATCCCACCACAACCTCCTCAAGTCCACGTCTGGGGGTCTACAAGCAGCTCTGCCCCCTGCACGTGCCATCAGGACAGAGGCACGTCTCCTGCATCATCTGAGGAGAAGGTGCGCAGACCCGCCGGACGGTGCGCTCCAAGTGTCCCGTTACAGCTCGACTGGTGCTGCTGCTGCAGGAGGAGGAGGAGGGAAGAGGAAGATGAGGAGCTGGGAGTTGTGCGCAACACGAGAAGAAGCGGCTTCAAGTTCAAGTTTGCGTAAAAGGTGCAGGACGCGCGCCGCACCGAGCGGGAGGAGCCGCTGATCCTCTTCCACGGAGCTGCGCGCGCTGAGGGTCGCGTGGAGCCCGCTCCTCAAACATCTGCTTCCTGAAAGACTGTGTGGAAGTCAAGGACACCGAGGAGGAGATGCTCCATCCTCCCTGTTTATAGCCTAAAGGGAGAGTTTGGCGCAACAGGGGGCGCGGTTTCTTCTCAGATTACCTCCAGTAATATACATCAGGCAAAATATGACTTTAATGCACAAAGATGCATTTACCTCACAATATGTCTGAGTAACACAGATAAAACGGAAAATATTGGGATGAGAAGTTCCTTAGAAGTTGTAGCTGTAGTTTTGATGTTAAACTATAATAAATAAATAAAAGTGCACAACTGTAAGTCTTGGTTACCTTTTGAATAGAGGACAAACAAAAGTCGAAATTTAAACATTAATCGTCGTGAGTCTGTTTACATGTAAAATCGTTGGTTAGGTATTGTAACCCCAGATTCTATGAGTGTAAGTGTAGCCCTTTAAAGCTACACCTATTGGGTTAATCCCCTCGCCCTTCGCGCCAACACTGAAGACTTCTAGGCCACGCCCACCTGCTGTGGGCTACGCCCCGGTCCACAATAAAAGCCCCCGTGGACCGTGGTTCTGCTCCCTATTTTTTTCAGCGATCAAAACTCTATCAGCAAAACATGTCTTTTAGACAACCATTCAAGAAGTGCCCAGGATGCGACTTGGGTTTCATCCTGGCAGCGGACCTGCATCCCCTCTGCGAGGGATGCCTCGGAGCTGTACATGTGCACCAGGCCATGGACCAGCACTCCTCCTGCCCGGCCTGCCTGCGCCTGACGGAGGAGGAAAAGCAGCGCCGGTTTGACCTCTTCTCCCAAGGGGACATAGAGGCTCAACCGAGGGAAGACGTGGCACCCATCCCGTGGTTTGAAGAACTGGTGCAATACACATCTTCGGGGGTAGCTAGCGGAGACGGTCCGTCCTCCTCTGGAGGTTCGGAACAGGCCTCGCCTTTCCTTCGCCTGCCGGAAAAAGCTATCCGTTGCATCCTGCCATGTCCTCTGGAATGCGCGGGACCGACCTTACCCCCCACCGAGGGAGCCGTCATGGCCAACGCGCATGGCCCAGCCTGCCTGACCGGAGGACTGGACCCAGCGCCCTCCCAACGCTCTGAAGCAGGCTCAACCTGCAGCCGAGCGCCATCTCCTGGGGCCGCAGGACAGACGCCGCCCCACACGGATGCGCCGGACACGCAGGGCGCTCACTCCATGCTGCTCCATGTGCTCCCCAACATCATAAAGTGGGCAACGAACGTTTGTGGTCTGAAGGTCCTTGAAGGCACCACACAGGCATCACCTTCACTGTTGGCGGGAAGGTTCGCCGTCAAGAACGGAGGCCAGACGGAGGCGATCTGGCCCAGCGTCCCACACGTGACTTCCCTACTGCTGGGCGTGGCCAACGAGCCGCTGAATCTGCGAGCACCGGTGTCATCCTTCGTTCCAATGACGAAGGTCCAGGGGCAGACGGACCAGGCTTTTCCCGCTGTTCCTCCGCTGGAGCCCAGCCTGTCAGCCGTGTTTGGTCTGAGACCGGCTAAGCACGTGGGAAAACGTGTCTCGCCGCCGGCACCGAACGACCAGCTCTCCACCAAGCTGCAGGACAAAATCCACAAGTGCTCGTCCCAGGTTGGTGCGGCCGCTAACAACATAGTGCTTTTGGTGCTCAGCATCTGGCGCAAGCCGAAACATGAGCACTGGACACGATCACAAACTTATGCACAGTTCTAGCGACACGTTTGGCCCGGATCTCAGCCTGGACCACTGTGCTCCAGAGGTAAGTTTGGCTGAAGCTGTCCTCGTCCATCGCGGAGGATGTGAAAAGGGAATTGCTGGAGGAGCCCATCTCTCCAGAGGGTTTGTTCGGGGCGCTCTACCAGTCCGTGTGTAGCTTTAAAGGGCGGAGCTTACACGAAATAGAACTAACAGGATTTTTTTGGAGGAAAGTTAAAAACACCAGCCTCCTGTAATCCTTGTGGGCAGGGCCAGATGGCAGGGTCCAGAAATAAGAACAAGCTAACTACTGAGAGAAGCAGATATGGGACTTTCACTTTAACAGATGAAAGATGGACAGTATTGATCTTTTTTTTTTTAAACACCAAAACAGCTGGATGAACCTCTGACTACAGTGGTGGTTGTAAGGGGTGGCACAGAGTGGCACCAGCCTCTAAAAAACAAATCTTGTCACCACAGTTGCCACCCTATTTGTAGGCTCTGCTAAAAGGCTCTCTGATGAGTTTAGAGATCACACAACCCTCTAGAATTTTTTTAAATGGTTTCACCCATGAAATGTCACAGTGGCTGAACAGGTTTAAAGAGCTCCTAATTGTCGACTGACTGCTGGTGCTTCACTACCCCTGAAGCACAACTTTGGTCGTCGTAAAAGTTTCCATCACTCAGATAAAATGACAAAAAACTAAAATGCTAATTAAAAAAAAGGCAAATTAATTTTATTATTTAAAAAAATTGACCGAGGTTAGCCCTGGAACAGAATCCTACATGTAATTTTTTTTAACAAGTTAAACATACATGTAGTCCTCGGGTTACGACGGTCTCGAGTTACGACTTTTCGTGGTTGCATCACGCATCTCGTAATATAAAAACCAATCATTCTGCAATAGGCCCACTTATCACTCAAATAATAAATCAGTCTCTACAATCTGGTCATGTTCCACTGCCTCTAAAAACCGCCATCATTAGGCCTCTTCTGAAAAAATCTAATTTGGATCCCAACATTTTTTCTAATTACCGCCCAATTTCACACCTCCCTTTTCTGTCTAAAGTGCTGGAAAAAGCTGTTGCTGCTCAGCTGCAGGATCACCTACAACAACACTCTCTGTATGAGAAGTTCCAGTCTGGATTCAGGGCAGCTCACAGTACAGAGACTGCATTGCTGAGGGTTACCAATGATGTCCTCTTGGCTGCTGACACTGGCTCTCCCTCCATCCTTGTCCTCCTTGACCTCACTGCAGCCTTCGACACTGTGGACCATAGTATCCTCCTCCACCGTCTTCATGTGGAGGTCGGTCTCTGCGACACAGTCCTGGACTGGTTCAAATCTTTCCTCTCCAATAGGCTGGAATGTGTTAGTCTTGGCAACGCCACGTCCCAGACAGTTGGTGTCTCCTGTGGTGTCCCTCAGGGGTCAGTTCTGGGGCCCCTGCTGTTTTCCCTTTACATGCTGCCTTTAGGTCAAATTATTAATCAGTTCAACATTTCTTTTCACTGTTATGCCGACGATACACAGCTTTACATCAGGACTGGAGCATCCTCATCTTCCACCTTGTCATCTCCATCTTCACTCACTGCCCTCTCTGCCTGCCTGGAGGCAATTAGGGCATGGATGAATCAGAACTTTCTTCAATTAAACTGCTCCAAGACTGAGGCCATACTGATTGGCACCCCTCACCAGGTACAAACATCTCCTATAACAACACTTTCCTTTTCTGGACAAGACATCCCCCTCTCCACCTCTGTTACTAATCTTGGAATAAAAATGGACTCCAATCTTACATTTGAAAATCACATTAAGCATTTGTTTAAAACTTGCTTCTTCCATCTTCGAAACATCTCCAGACTTCGCCCATCCCTAACTTTTTCCGATGCTGAGAAGCTCGTCCATGCTTTTGTCTCCTCCAGGCTCGACTACTGCAACTCCCTGTTTATTGGAATCCCTGGCAAAAACCTTCAGAAACTTCAATATATTCAAAACAGTGCAGCAAGGATCTTGTTGAGAGTTCGTAAATTTGAACATATTACGCCCATTCTCCATAACCTTCATTGGCTTCCTGTCGCCTACAGAATTCAGTACAAAACTGCTCTCATTACACATCAATGCTTACACGGAACTTCACCAGATTATCTGAAGGATATTCTTATTCCATACTCATCCACCCGTTCGCTGCGGTCACAGAACAGCAATCTCCTTCACATTCCGAGAACCAAATTAAGGACCATGGGAGACCGGGCTTTCAGTGTGGCTGCCCCCCGCCTGTGGAACTCTCTTCCTGACTGTCTAAGAGCCCCACAGTCTGTGGTTGACTTTAAGAGCGACTTGAAGACCTTTCTTTTCGACCAAGCATACTCTACCTCCTCATGATTCTACTTTTGATCTTAGCTGATATTGTTATTGATTTTAATTGTTTTATTATTTGTTTTATTGACATTTAATTCTGTTGCTCCTTGTAGCACTTTGAGATTTTCATTAATGAAAAGTGCGTTATAAATTGAATTCATTATTATTATTATTATTATATATATATATA